>CM051026.1:2325000-2400000 GCA_027627225.1 Congeria kusceri | reverse complement strand
TACTTAACTGTAATTGGAATCCTTAATTTATATGTAGTTGTAATAATAACCTACCAAAAATTGGAACTTAAGTGAAAATATGTTAAGATAATCTTAAGATGTTTCTAAAATATGACCACAGTACATGGGCCGTGTTCCAGAAACATCTTAAGTAATATGATATCTTATTCTTAACCTTAAAATCAACATTTTGTTTAACTCATTATTTCTTTTGTACAGTGCATTGTTGCTACCGTTTATTCATTATCACCTCTAGTATAAATGTTTGTTCAATTGAACATTAAAAGATTCACAAAAATAATACACAGTTTTTAAAACATAACAGTTTAAAATTTACAACTTAAGTGAAAATATTTAAAGATGCACTTAAGATGATTCTGGAATACGAGCCAATTCAACTTATTTTACGTAAATGCACTTAAACAGTTATTAAAACAATAAATAGATACATAGAGCCAATGACAATTGACAACCAAATAACCAACTGCGTTATTCGGACTTTGGATGTTTATTTTATACTTTTCAGTAATCTATAAGGAAATATCAGTGAAATAAAATTGGTAATTCACTGTTTAAGACAGTAAAAATTACCACACTCTGAGAAATTTCACTGTTTCATATTGGTTCCTGATTTATAACAGTCAATGAAACGAACAGTCAACGCTACTGTACTCAAAATTGTCCAGCGATATTTTCCAAAAAAATCCACTTAGATAGCAATTAAAATGAAGAAAAAAACGATGGAAAAGCATCAAATAAGCAGAAAATGTGTTGGTTTCGGTAGAATATTGACTTTTTATTCACTCGTGATAATAGAAAACATAATAGGGGCGTCGTGGGAAAACCGGACATAATGCATGTGCGTAAACTGTCGTCCCGTATTAGCCTGTGCAGTCCGCACAGGCTAATCCGGGACAGCACTTTCCGCTTTTACGGTATTTTATGTTTCAAGGATCCACTCTGTACGGAAAGTGCAGTTCTGGATTAGCCTGTGCGGACCGGTTTTCTCACAACACGCATCATACATATTTTCATTCGTGGCTGCGCCACTCGTGAAAATATAAATGTATATGATCACACGCGATTTTAAATCAATATTCTACCAAAACCAACAAATATCCTGTATTTATTAATGTGCAAACTGTAATTTTTTTCAAAGAACACACACATTCGTTTCAAAGAGTAAACAAGCAAAGGGTCTAACAAACACGATCTAAATTATGTAAGATTTGTTTTTCATAGAATGCATAAAATCTCTTTTTTAGGATCGCTTGTACCTTATTTTAACCTTTTTATTGAAATTTCAGATGTGTGTTGCCCAATGGGGTACTTTTTGTAGACATAGTGCCTTTAAAGATACTGAACTCCAGATCGGCATAAACATGTGCGTCTTTTGTAGTTATGCCTAAACGGTAAAAACATGCGTAAAACCACTCCCATTTGTATAACACACAATTAAATACTGTCATAAACTGTGTATTTTTTTTTTCATTGAAAAATAGAAGTTGAATAAGATCGCGCTTAAACCGGGTATTCCCGATTTAAAAATACCGCGGCTTTCCCCAATACAAGAACCTGATTCAAATGTTCGCATGCGCGACTTGAAAAAATTAAAGAGTCACGTGATTATTCTAAATATAAACGGCGTTATTTTTAAATAACTCCATGTTATGCCGTCTGTAGACTCTATAGATTTAAGGATGATAAAAAGGACGAAAACAATATAAAATCATTCTTCTTCAGGTAAATTAAAACAAATGTGTCTAATTTTTAAAGGGTTCTACACGATTATGTAAGAAAATCATGCATTTGTGACAATGTTCTTTAGTTTTTACGATTGGACAATCTGGAGTTCAGTCCCTTTAACGTTCAAAATAGTAGCATACGATTCATTGTCAAAATAAGTCGCCCCGCTATTCCGGATCGCATTTGTATATACACGCGAAAGAAAATTTACGACACAGTTTTGACTGTAACTGTAACCATTATATATATATATTTATTATATTTTCGAAAACAACATCATCTCACAAGATCAATTCAGCGATTAAATCTGTCTATTAGAGGTGAACGCAATGGGTCTAGGGAGCATATCCGACAGGAAACATTTATACGACAGAGGCCTATTTTCTATTATGTTATTGTAAGCTTTTTAAAATTTTCCTTGTATTACATTTCTTGTTTGGTGTTTTCAAACAGTCACATAATTTGTCACCGATCTTAAAGTACGCTGCACCTGATTCAAGCGTGCGTATGAGTGACTCGACAAAACTGAACTGTCACGTGATTATCCTAAATATAAAAGGCGCCATCTTTAAATTATTCTATGTGTTATAGCGTCTGGAGACGCTATATATTTTAGGACGATAAAAATGAAGAATCTAAATGAAATCATTGTGTTGTTTTTTTCAGGTAAATAAAAACGTATGTGTCTACTTTGTTTAATGGGTTCTACACGATCAACTAAGAAAATCATGTATTGACACATTTTTTTCGTTTTTACGACTGGACCATCTGGAGTTCAGTCCCGTTAACGTTCAAAACAGTAACATACGATCCCCAGTCTAATTAAGTCTCCTCGCTTTTCCGGATTGTATTTGTATATATGCACGAAAGAAAACAAACGACACAGTTTTGACAGTGACTGTAACCATGATATGTATATTTGTATTTTATTTTCGAAAACAACATAATATCACAAGATCAATTCAACGAACTCTGTCTATTAGGTGTAGGAAAAGATTGAGAACGGAATGGGTCACGAGAGCGTATATCAATGAACTATTTTTGACATAAGATTTTTAAAGATTTGTCCAAGATTGTTCTAAGATCTTTTTAGTGTTTCTGTTATTAAACTTTGTAAGCTTATTAATCATTGACATATAAAATATGTTGGAACAGCACAACAATTATAATACACAAGCTTTTTTCAAGTGTTTTGGAAAAACGTTGAAAGATAAATTGAATTGACTGATTTCATGTGTTGTTGTTTACTTTTTCCACAAGTACACACGTGGTTTCCTAAGTTGTGTTTAATAATCTTTAAAACTAACTACCACATTATGAATTTTGCAATTAATATTCTGAAGAAAAAAAAGAAAGAAATATTTATGACATTGCTGTTTTTTTGGTAAACTCATACATAAGGGAAACTTTAATTTTTCAATATAATCCAAAACAATTATATATTTTTAACATTTACTATGAACACACAAGTTTTCAAACAATATTCCAGTCTGTATAAATACTCTTTTCTTCCACAAAATAATAAATGTAAAGAAAAACAGCTGCCAGCGATTTCGTTCTCGACATTTCACTGATAAGCTCCCCCTAACTCCCTAATACATATGCGAGTGGACCCAGTCCAAGAACGACGTCATGCTGGTGTAAACCCCGGGTCTCCTCGCTTTTCCGCATCCGTCTCCCCAGCTTACGATGCCGGTCAGTACCCATCCGTTGATTCTCTTACAGACGAGGGGACCACCAGAATCACCCTAAAATTAAAAACAATAAAACTTGTTTTTCTAGTTCCGGAATTCCCATTTTTTCTATAAATAGAAACAACATTAAATTGCTTTTATTGCAGACAAACGGACAGCCGCAGTAACGTTATAAATAGAAAAAAAAACATAATTGTAACTTCCGGTTCAGGGATTTTCTTTTTTCTATAAATAGAAACAGCATTTGTATTGCTTCTCTTGCAGACAAGAGGACAGCCGGAATCACCCATTATATGTATATAAAGACAGCAACAGTGTTACTGCCGGTTCCGGAATTCTTCATTTTATCTATAAATAGACATAAGAGATATATTTCTTTTGGTTCGCAAATTACTATTTTGCTTACAGATTGAAACAACTAAATATTCTATAATATTTCTTCCGGATTTAGAAATAACATCCTGCCTAAAAATAAACTACAGAAAACCAAAGGCCGTTTTAATTAGGCGTAAAAATTAGTTTTTGGTTTCCGCTTAATACCCGACCCCCCATCCTATTTTTTTCCGCCGACCTTATTGTTTTGTGTTTTCATTAACTTATTCTGACTTTCAGTAAAACGAGAAGTTTTTGATACTGCTTTTCGGTAATTAGCAAACATTTCGAATTAGTCTGCGTGATACAGGCGCTCTTGGTAATGATATATCGTAAGGTACAGTTTCTTTGATTGGAGGCGTTTTAACATGTTACATGCAGTCCAATGTACCTAAACTGTGTGGTGAGTATACCGCAAAGAAATAAAAGTTAAAGATATCCTCCCTACCCCCTAGATACTTTTGTTGATGTTGGTGAAAACCAACAATACTCTTTTAGCCTCATTTGAATTGAAAGAACAGACAAGTGGTCTTTACATGTGATACTCCGATTAGTTTTGCTTGTTGCTTTTGTGTTGTTTTTTTCTTCAAATCAAAGAGCTTTTTCTATAAATACTTCCATGTCAACGAAGAAATGTAATCATGGAAACCGAAATGCAATGAAATATGCGCCATTTTGAAAATTGCCAAAACTAGTTACGATCGTTACCTGGCAAGCGTCCATTCCACCGGTAGAGATCGCGCCTGCGCAGATGTTTCTGGTGTGGACACTTCCGTAACCAAGGTACCAAGTGCAGTCGGTGTTGCTAATAGTTCTCAGGTTGACGTATTCGAGCTGATCGGTGATTGGGGCATGACCATTTGCATCTGAAATGGGCAATACATGGCATCCCTCTGGTAAGTGAATGATATATTCGGTACATTCCGTGTATGAGCGTGAGAAGTTCGGATATTCAGGTAATACAGCATTTTCAAGTGATCGGACACCATCGGTACTTTCCGTAACCATTGAGAACTGAAATTGGCAATTAGAGTCATCCCTCTGGTAATGTTATGTTTACTGTGGGCGGATACACCCTGTACTTTCCGTGTATGAAATGACTTATTTATAAATGTGATCGGCTAAAGTAAGTTCATTTCGTAGAAAATCGTAAGGAAAGTCAGGAAATCTGGCAACCCCATCATTTTGCTGCGGACGAAAACGGTCGGTATTTTCCGTAGATGTTCGTACACATCATCGCGAAAGACGAATGTTCTCCTGTAAAAATTGTAAGTCGTTATATTTTAAAAAGGGATTTTCCACTGAATCCCAAAAAGCAAGAAAAATGACCCGCCGGCGGAACAAAAATTCATTTTTTTTTCTAAAAATTTACATTAATTTGCAGTGAATGTTCCGCTGGCGGTATAACAATGAACTGTTTTAATTACGAGAAACCAAATTAAATGTTGCCCCACAAATTCTTGTATTCCTAATTACAAGGAACCGAAGTGTTCCGCTGGCGGTACAAACATCATGACATTTATGTTCAGAATAACAGAAAACCTAATCAAAATTGTTCCGCCGGCGGTACAAGCATCCAAACATTATTATTCTGATTAACACAAAATAACAAACTAAAAGTGTTCCGCTGGCGGTACAAGTAGCCTTTATATTCTAACTTACAAAAAAAATAAAATTGCACCGCTGGCGGTACAAACATCCCAACTTTTTTATTCTAAATTACAGAAAATAAGACCAAACAATTGTTCTGCTGGCGGTACAAATATTCCGATATTTATATTCAGAATATCAGAAAACTTAAACAAAACTGTTCCGCCGGCGGAAAAGCATCCAAACAATAATATTTTGTATTACAGAAAACCAAACTTTAAGTGTTCCGCTGGCGGTACAAGCATTCAAACATTTATATTGTGTTTTACAGAAAACCAAACTAAAACTGTTCCGCTGGCGGTACAAGTGTCTTAACATTTACATTCTTAATTGCAGAAAACAAAACAAAAGTAATATTCTGAATTATAGAAAACCAAACTAATTTGTTCCGCTGGCGGTACAAGCATATCAACATAAATTGTATCTTTAACAAAAAAATAAAAAGTGGTCCGCTAGCAGCACAAACATCCCAACTTTTATATTCTAAATTACAGAAAACAAGACCAAGAAATTGTTCCGCTGGCGGTACAAACATTCTGATATTTATATTCAGAATAACAGAAACATTGTTCCGCCGGCGAAACAAGCACCAAAACCTTAATATTGTGATTAACAGAAAACCAAACAAGCGGCGTTCCGCTGGCGGTACAATTGTTTTAACATTTATATTCTGAATTACATAAAACAAAACAAAAATTGTTCCGCTGGTAGTACAAACATCCTGATTTTGATATTTTACAGAAAAAAAACTTAAACTGCTGGCGGTTAAAGTATTCAAACATTGATATTCTGAATTACAGAAAGCCAAACTAAAAGTGATCCGCTTGCGGTAAAAGTAACCATAAATACATTGTGATTAACGGAAAACCAAAATGTATTTGTTCTGCCGGCGGAAAAAGTATTCAAAAAATTATATCTTGAATTACAGAAGAAAAACTGAAAGTTCCACTGGTGGTACATTTGTATTTTGAATAGCAAAACAAGAGGGCCATGATGGCCCAAAGGGCTCATCTTAGTACTGGTAAAGATGAAAGTGCTACTGTTGTGAAAGGCTTGTGTGAATGTACGCCATAATGTCCTTAAATAATTTGCCTAGCTGATTTAGTCTCATACATATAAAAGGACCTGGATATATTTTCTCTACCCTGGTATCTAACTTTTCGCAGCCTATTTCGGAGGAATAGTGTTAATGCTGCAGTTTTGAATGATAATGGCGACGGCTGCGCAAAGGTCATGTCATGCTTGCCCGCTTGTTTCAAAGTGTAGAGTGTATTGCCATTTACCCATCCTATATTCAAATTTGCTTTAGATCTTATGGTCATATAAAAATTGTGCAAGTTTCATCTAGCTGGTTGAAAATGAAATCCCTGTCTTGCATCATATCCATTTTTGCATTAATTTTCACAATTAAGGGGAAATATCTGCAGTGTTCGTGGCCTGTCTAATTTGCTGCTTGTGTTGAGATCTTATGACCATACAACACATGTGGAAGTTTTATCAAGTTTGAATGAAAAATGAAATCTCAATGCACGAAAAAGCGATGTTTGCGTTTTGTTGTCAGTAACGAAGGGGCCACAACTCTGATGTTTGTTGCCCAATCTGACCCTTTGTTGGCTTCTGCTGCAGTCGTATGATCATATACAAACTGAGGAAATTTGGTCAAGATTGGAAGAACAAGAGCTATCTCAGGACAGCGAGCTCGACTATTCAACCGCTTTGTCAGAGTTATTGGCCTTAATTACTACAAAAGGGAAATAATGCTGCTATAATGCTTGTCACAGTTATGTGCCATGGCCAGTGACCTTATATAATGACCTTGAAGACATGTGTGAAGATTTAATTGAATATCTGTAGCAGACATGGCGGTATGAAGTTGTTGCACGCAAGCTTTAACCTGAAATTTCTAAGTACAAAAACTGGCATAATTCTGCTAAATCGCAGGTCAGAACTATGGGCCTTGGTCAGTGACCTAACATAATGACCCCGAAGACATATATTCAGTTTCAATTCAATATCTGTAGTAGTAACAGAGATATGTACTTGTTACACGCAAACCTTAACCTGAATTTGCTCTTGCACACAAACCTTAACCTGACTTTTCTAAGTACAAAAAGGGGCATAATTCTGTTAAAATGCTGGTCACAGTTATAACTCATGAAGGCATGTGTGAAGTTTCAATTGAATATCTGTAGTTGTTATAGAGATACGGAGTTGTTGCACGCACACTCTAACCTGATTTTCAAAAAGGGCCATAATTCTGCTAAATTGCAGGTCAGAGTTATGGGCCTTGGTCTGTAACCTCCCATAGTGACCCCGAACATGTGAGAAGTTTCAATTGAATATCTGTTCAGAGATATGGACTTGCTGCACGCAAACGGTAACCAGAGCATTACGGCGACAGCGACGCATGGTCGAGCAGTACAGCTCGAACTATTCGGCAATTAGTTTAGCTAAACAAGAGCTGTCAGAGGACAAGTATTTCAGTCGGTACATATTTTGGATAGCGGAAGGGGCATACATTTGTTTAAATGCAAAACTTTTACGTGAAGCCTAGTATAGTTTATACATTTTTGGAGCAAGAACTTTAACCACAAAATCTATATAAGAAGTGTGCATAACTCTGTCAAAATACAAAACAGAGTTATGGGCAATGTTGCCCCTGATATGAAAAAGGTTAGTTCCAAGTTTCAGGTGAATAACTTAATGTAGTTTTGAAGTTACAAAACTTTTAAATATAAATTTAAACCAGAAAATCTATGTCAAAAAGGGACACAACTCTGTCAAAATACAAAAAGAGTTATGGGGAATGTTTCCCCTGATAATGGAGTTGATGACAAAGGTAAGTTCCAAGTTTCAAGTGAATAATTTATGAAGTTTTGAAGTCAGAAAACATTTGAATATAAACTTTAACCATAAAATCTAAGTGAAAAGGGGGCATTACTCTGTCAAAATACAAAACAGAGTTATGGGGAATGTTGCCCCTGATACTTGAGTTGATGACAAAGGTATATTCCAAGTTTCAACTGAATAACTTATGTAGTTTTGAAGTTACAAGACTTTTGAATAAAAACTTTAACCAATTCAGATACGGATGCCGACGGTAGTAGGATAACCCACCTATTCTTCGAATAGTCGAGCTAAACATGTAGTTTTTATTGCGACAACGGTCCAAATTGTTGACGGCGTAAGGGACAACGCTGGAGAGGTCCCCTATACCTATAGGTCACCGAGAATAAAGGTGAGCTAAAAATACATGTATTTTCAATAGAAAATTAGTCAGAAACTAAGATAACTCTGATTATTAGAAATACGTTACAGAAATGCCTCAAATACATGTAACAAACATAAACATATTTTATAAAGTCCAAATCAGGAGACAAATGTTGATGTTTAAGTTATAATAATCACACAAGTATAGTTGATAATTTCTTGATCATTAATATCATTTGACGAAATGTATATGCTGCTCTGTAGACATCATTTTCTTCATCTCACTAACAATGGCCCTACTTGGCCCTGCTTGCTCTCTTTTTGGGGTCAATATTTGAATTACTGAAAGGACAAAACCAACAACCACATTAGAGCTACCAGAAGACAACTATAGATATTTACAAACATTTCTTTTTTGTTTGAAACTTCACTAGATCAGGATTTATAACTACCGGTGAGTCACTGTGAGTAATATCCTTACACGTCATAAGAAATAATAAACTTAAGTTATATAAAGATCCTTACAGGCATTTCGAGGTTATGGAGCAAAAACAAAAATGACGTTGACATTAGGCCCATGGACACAAAAATCGATACAAGGGATTATTTAATGGTCATGACAAACCCTACCTTTGGTTACCTACCAATTTTCAGCCTTTGTCTAAGGGTTCCGTAGTTACGTTATTGCCCGCACACGGTATGGTCTACCGACAGACTGTCCATTATTTGCAAATCAAAAGACGATAACTCCACTCCTACAACAGGCTCCTAGAAAAGTGTTAACAAGTTATTTTACCACATGATGATTACCTTTAATCAAACTTGTTATCACTCTGATAAGTACTAACACTAATCTAATGAAAATTCTGATATCATCATTGGCAAAAACTTTCCAAGCAACTGTTGATGATGCACTGCTATACAACACCAGACACGGCCCCATCATATTTGCTCTTAATGAGAAATTTGTATTAACAAATGCCTATAATCGAATAATTCTGATAGTTGTTTCTTATGCACTGCACACCTGGGTGAAATAAGCCTATTAAAATGCATATGTTATATTTGTTAGGAAGTAACAAACCAGGCAAAACGGAAGCGTGCAAAGATCACTACAAACTTACAAGACGAAGGTGGAACAGTACAAATGGTTATAATTGCTATACGGTAATATTTATATAAGTGAGGATAGTGTTTACCGTCAGTTGTTTGTTACTGTCATCTTATCTTGCTGTCATTGTGTTGGATGTACTGCATTTCATGTTCCTCTTTATTCCAAATCTTCATTTTGTTCTGCAGGAAGGGATCGTTTACAAAACTTGGGAACATATTTTTATCCTGTTTTGGATGCGTAGAATCATCAGTCATGGCATCACTCGACTAAACATTGTGATTATTAACACAGAGAATCTGTGCCTGAAGGTCGTGGAATCTGATTTGTCATTGTCTCTGTTTGTACTTGAGACACATCGCACGTCACAATGTAGAGACCTGTTAGGCAAATGTGATTGTTAAAATTAACTGTACAACGGGTTAGAAGTAAGAACACACATTAATCACACATCATCACCACATTCTTTCCAGACCCCTGGAAACTGTTCACACTCTGACTTTGCACTTTGAAACACCATATTCTTAGTTGAATTTTCTTTTTTCCGATGAACGTTGATCGCCCTCAATTAATTGCTACATACCTAAAGATTAAAGATCAAGATACTACATTGAAAGTCATGGGCGCAGCCATTGTGGCAAAGTAATATGTATCGAGGGGTTTCATTGGTCAAAATCAATGAGTAACAGTTGATTGTATTCGCAGTGGCTAATTTCTATCAGAGGGATGAAACTATTAACTGATTAATTGCGAGAAATTGTTTCAAGCTTTTGAAAAATGCTAGTCGCCAGGCCGGACAAATCCGGAACCATTCGCCCCGAAACACATTTCGCCCTGGGATGATTCGCCCACAGACGTTTAGCCCCGAATATTTGAGCGGTCGGGTGTCACAATTTGCAATAATGTGAATCCGCGCGGCGCCCCGCCAAGCTCCTATATTGATCCGCCACCCTGCCCTTTTCAAAGGCAATTAGCCCCTCGTGCCCTCTTATCTATTGACTGAATTGTCCTTAATGAGGGCCCTTAGTGATGGCATTTTATGGTATATTAATCAGTGACCAACTGATAAGATCAGCAGTAGGGCAGTTAGCTTACGAGTTAGTGTAAAGATAGGCCTACAATAAAAACAAGCTGATTTTAAAAAAAAAATGTGTGTAAATCGTCTGCTTTTAACAGCCCCGTTTTCATATGCAATTTCTAACATGTTTTTGTTTCGTCAATATTTATGATCAACGTGATAACAAAAGGCAGAAAGTATATAAATGTAGACTCAATGTGGTCTTTAAACACTTATTATGAAAAAATACATGTGTATACAATATTTCTTCCAATCATAAACAAAAATCTCTGAAAAAACTAATTGCTTAAGTAGCTATTATTTCGGTCAAACATATTCGGATACTGTATTCAATCCGAATTGCAGAGTTCGTTTTCTAAATTTGTGTATCTTAAGCTTTTCATCATCAATCAAAATATTAGCAACAATGTCATCATCAACAACATATAAACCATAAAAGTAAAAATACAAATGTTTCCTACAATAAAAAAAGAAGATGAAAAATAGTAATTAATCAAAATATTAGCAACAATGTCATCAACAACAACATATAAACCATAAAAGTAAAAATACAAATGTTTCCTACAATTAAAGAAGATGAAAAATAATACCAGGGTATAAGTATTGTACCATTAATAAGCATGATTTTGACTTGCCCATAAATACTTTCAGTTCGACAGTTGTCAATAAGTTTTCATGTATGATTGCCTAATTTGCACATTTTCTTATGAATAATAAATTATTTTTCTGATCTTTGCAATACTATAACTTGACAATAATACGAAGCAATAATAATGGAAAATGATTTTTTTTTAATTATTTGGCCTGGAAAAACAACATAAAACAGGTAAAATAAATCAATCAGTAATTTAAAATGTTTTAGTGGTTTGAAATATTACTTCAGGAAAAACAAACACTGTTATAACCTAATATGCCCTTTTTAGCAGTGTCGCCACGCACAAAATGCCCTTTTTCCAAGTCAAGCGCCATGCCCCTCTGCCCTTCTGGATTAAACACTAATTAACTTAATTGATTTATTAAAAATCGTTCGAATAAAGCAAGTTAGAAAAAGCCAAAATATAATAAATTTTATAGTATAGCAAAACTCAACCTACATGTGCGTATACCACAGGATATATTTCTGCATGGTGACATGTCTGTCTTTAAGGTATGAGAAACCACCGTAAAGGGAATTCACTCGCTAAGATCTGCACTGAGCTTTAACACTGAGTATGACGTGATATTGGGCCAAAATTGAGCAGGTTCACTACACAAACGGTACATTTTATGCCGATTTCAATTAATTTGTTAATAATATGCTATAAACAGGTGCTAATGTAGACTTCCAATTAAATTTGGAACACCTTCGTGTATTTCCTATGACCATGTTGTAGATGAACAGTACATAATCATCGTTTAAAAACAAATTTTTGCTAAAATTTCCGGTCCTCGCTCATTTCAGTAAATCGTGTAATTAATAGTTTAAACATATATAGGAAAATGTAAATCGAGCGATATAATGAACACATGATCCAGTAATTTTGATAAATGCGTCTTTTTTGGTTGTTATTACACCCTAGTTTGACAACGTTTGTTGTAGGAGTACGTCATTTGTCGTTTAAATTGCTGTTTGCCTGTCTTTAGTTGATTTGTATGTTGTTTTTACATTTTACATACACCGATAAATGCTATGACGTGAAATATGTTTATGTACTCAGTAAGGGATTTATCGACAAAACATTTCATTGCTCGGCTAAATCACGGAATGCGATCAACCTTGCACGATAATTACACTGTTAATGCTAGGTTCCCACTGTCGTGCGATCAGAAATGATAGTGAACAATTGTTACATTAACCGTGCAAATATGGTATTGGACATGACGTTGCTTTGTACAACGATGACGTCATAATACGGCGTCATTTGTAAACGACTATGTCAAAACGTTAGCTCCGAATGGATGTGTGATATTATTGTGTCTTTTTTCATTTGTGTTTGATTAAATGCACAATAAATCTTCATCGCTGAATGTTGTTCTCATATGCCTTTTCTTTAACGATGGTGAATTTGAAAAATAACAGTTGATTGTGATAAAACAGCCCTGTACCAGTGCCTCTGAGAAAAAACGAAAACGGGAGTAATGATAAGCATTTAATTTACTTGCTTTACTCGTCTTTTTGTTTTAATATAATGATTGCAACAAATACATGTGGTTTAGTTACACTTTCATCGGCTGTCGTTTGTTATGCTCCCCAAAAGATTTTCAGGTTTCGCCGTTTTGTCCGTCCGTGTGTCCGTCCTTCCGTCCGTCCGTCCGTCCCGTTTTCTTGTTCAGATTATTTCTCAGCAACCACTAACCAGAATTCAATGAAACTTTATGGAAGCTTCATTACCAAGAGGATGTATGCACGGAACCAGGACGGTCCGCTTCCATGATTTTTCTCAGAGTTGTGCGACTTTGAAAATTTCTGAAATAAGCATGTATTTACTGCACAATTCTTGTCCGGTCTATTTCTACGCAACTACTGGCCTGATTTCAATGAGATTGTATAGGAAGCTTCATTTCTAAGAGGAGGTTTGCACTGAACCAGGGCGTTTCGCTTCAATGATTTTTCTAAGAGTTATGGGACTTTGAAAATTTATGAAATAATCATCTAGTGCACAATTCTTTTTTGTACTGTTTCTCCGCAACAAATGGCCAGAATACTATGAAAATGTATATGATGCTTCATTATCAAAATGAGGTGTGCACAGTACAGGATATTCCCTTTCAGTGATTTTCCTTGGAGTTATCGGACTTTAAAGGTTGCTTTAGTTAGTGTATAGACTAAGTGTGCAATTCTTGTCTTAACTTTTTCTCAGCAACTACTTGCCAGTATTCAATGAAACTTTATGGGAAGCTTCATTGCCAAGAGGAGATGTTCAATGTACCATGATGCTTCACTTCAAAGATTTTCTTACAGTTATGGGACTTTGAAATTAATATATACTATTAGAGCACAATTGTCTGGACTCTGATCTTCTGATTGCATTCCCATTACTCGGGAAAGTGCATTGGGGAGCACCCATCAGTTCACTGATATCCTTGTTTTCATAAGTCATAAAATAAAACAAGTATGGGCGGTTTAGCTGTGCAATATCGTGAAGTTAATATATAGAGAGATTTTACTATTGTAATTGTATAACGTATTGTATGTATCGATGTAGCTTTAGATAATTACTATTTTATATAATGACAGTTAGGTATGTATGGTTTAAATCATCAAAAGCGGTAAATGCTCTAAGCGCAATACCCAGTACACTAAATATTGATAAAATGAAATATTCAGTACACGAATATGCATTACTCCACATACGACTTGGCATTGTGAACAAAAGTAGCTGATAATTTATATTATTCGTAAGCAATTGCTCGATAAACATTTTTTCAAAACAGATTTATACTCATTAATAATTGAAAACAAACAAACGAAGAGCTGCATTTTTTCAGCGAGCAGTTCAAGATTAGTTACTGATTATTTACTGTTCATGTATTATATGGGTCAAAGTAAGTATATGACGGTCTTTGCAATTTAGTAGGCAGTCTAGGTCAGTATATACACGTATAAACTTATAAACAGAGTACTTGAAATCGGTGTTTTACTTACCGTTGTTGGAACTGTTTTATATATCGCTGCTCTATTTTGGCTCGATAATGGGACAAAATCCGGCGTCACGTCATATCCAGTGTTTATTTTCCATTCATAACACGCTTTTTTTCACTGTCCTAAATATGATGTTATCCGTCGAGAATTTCTTTACAACTGGTATTTTGGTGGAAATACTGTCAATGATTTTTATACTATGATGAGTACAAATAATAATGAAACGATACATAAATTATGCATATTTTTATATCATCTTATGAATACTATTAATACTTAAACATGTATTATTATTAGTGTTGGATGTTGGAATGCAACTACATCTATCTATTATGATTTGTGTACTATATTGTGTATTATGGGCCAGTGGCCTTTATTTACTTAATAAAGTGAGTTGAGTTGAGTTGAGTTATCGAATGCCTATTGCCGATAAAGAAGATTTATAGGAGACTCAAGTCAATTGACATTGAGATACAAAACTATATATTAATTGCATTTAACTAAAAAGACCACAAACATATTTTTATTTTACAATAAGTGGACGATTACTAGAAACTATAAATAATATTAAATCACCTAAACTCGATAATCATATACTAATAAAATGCGTCAAAAATATCAGTAGAACCGATGGATTCTCCCCGATGCCACCTTGGCCATTTATTATATAGAACTGATTCATACGGAGACACGCTGTCTTGTTGTTGCAAACACTGGTGTAAAGTGATTTTAAAATACATACATGGCCAAATCCGTACAAGCAATAGCCAATTTCGACTTTTGACCTTTAACAATGACCTTGACCTTGGACCTACAGTCCTGTGTCATGCACTTAACAAGCATTTGTGCCATGCAATTGAAAACTCCCTCTATCTATGGCCTTTGACCTACGAACATGATGTATGTGCGCTTTACGCCAATTTGTTGCAAATTATATGATAAGTTAAACCACAGATAATCAAAGTGTCAATTTTTACCTTTGACCTCTAGACGTGACTTTGACGTTTGACCTACGGACCTGATTCATAAGCGCTACACACGATCTCATTCCGCGCTTACATTCGTGCCAAGTATTTTTAAAATCCCTCAACCCATGGCCAAGTTATAGTGTGGACAGGCACAAAAGAAAATTTAAAATAAAAGGGAAATAATTCCCTGAATAATCAAATCATTTGACCGGAATGATCCAACAAAAAACGCATGTCTTTTTAAAAGAGGTGCTACATATGCAGATTTATTGGATTTATTAGTTCCTGATATGTCGCGTGGAAACAAATATAACGTATTTAAGTGTCAAAATTATAATACAAATGGGAAAAAAACTACCAATACAAATCATCAGACAGGAAAGACAAATCAGCAGACAGAAACGACCGGACACTACGCGCATGTCCTCTTGGTAGGGATGCTGCATATAAAGTTTACTTTAATTCGAGTTATTAATTCTTGAGATCTCTTGAAGAAACAATAATTTCATATTCAAATGGCCTATTTATAGTCTAAGTGCAATAACTAACTGAAAAATCATCAAACCGGAACCTGGGAACCTGTGAATAACAAAAAGCGCATGTCCGCGAAATAGGGATGCTGTTTTATTGAATTCGAGTCATT
Organism: Congeria kusceri; assembly: GCA_027627225.1. NCBI lineage: Eukaryota > Metazoa > Mollusca > Bivalvia > Myida > Dreissenidae > Congeria > Congeria kusceri. Next base: position 2,383,906 of record CM051026.1, on the reverse strand, counting down.
AGTTCAAGAAAGTTTGCATGGAAACGAAGTACCGGAGGGATGGAATGAACGAAGGAAGGACAGACAGACGTACGATCTAACTTGTTCACAGTTTGTGTATTTTTAAATATGAAATTTTATGCCGTAAAAGGTAAAACTAAAGTATCTAAACTAAAGACTTTAACTATTATAATAAGAAAACCATCAAAACAAGTAAAGAAAGTGCCGCCATCGGGCATCAAACATACGACCTCCAGACGCGCTTACCATTCGGCAACTCTAATTTGTGACCAATCAATAAGCAATACTACTGTTTTGCTGAAATATAAAAACACAATGTTTCACTGTTCTCGCAGATCAATTTTCCGATAAAATGGATCGGTTTTATATGAGGCTGGAATTAAGAAAGTGGATATGATTGGAAACCGTGAGGTAGCAAGGATGGTAAAAGAATGAAAAAATGCCCACCTTTCTCATTTTCACTTTCTCCTGCATCCTCCTTCTTACACTATCCTCATAGATTCTTCTACTCTCCCCTCCCTTCCCATTCCCATCCCCCTTTTATTTCTTCACATATTCCATTGGTTTATTCTCTTTTGCCTGCCAACCTTCTCTTTCGTGTTCCCAATGTCCACTCCCTATCTCCTTCACATATTCCACTTTCATTCACTTGACTATACCCTTCTTTCCCATTCCTTCTTTTCACTATCCTCTTTCCCCTTTTTTATAAACAATTTCCACTATGATTCTCTTTCTCACTTGCCCTTTTCCCATTCTCCTTCTAATTTTCCATTATCACTATCTGTCTCACTTTACCGTTCACCTTTTTTTCACATATTCCACTTTCATTTTTATTTCGCCTATACCCTGAGCCCTTTCTCCTTCACATATTCAACTCTCATTCTCTTTGCGACTACACCATTTCCCTTTTTTCCTTCCAATATTGCACTCTCGTTCTCTATCCCACAATTACCTTTCCCCATTTTTAATCATATATTCCGCTCCCATTCTCATTCCCACTATCCATGTCCAAATATTAAAAACATAGAGTCACTTATTAATGAAGGAACAACTGAATATTCATTTAAACAAGATTTTTTATTTTTCCCAATTTATATCATTCTCTCATTATTAAAAACCATACGACTCTCTCCCATCCTTCGCATTTTTGTATTATTCAAACCATCAATTTTGTCTTCGACAGGTTTCAGACAGGATATGGGAACTTTTGATAATATTGTTATATAACATGGTCTCATAACTTATTTACTAAATGACAAAATATAATGTACACGGTATTTGTTGATCGTAATAAAGAGTTCGATTACCAGGTGAGCGATATCCGATTTTGTTGGGCGTATTTCCTCGAGGTTTCAATTGTGTTTCCCGTGACAATACGTGCTGCATTGTCCCACCTAGAAGAAATGCGATCATGAAATCATGTGTAGCGCATCAACAATATACTGGGGCTCTTTAGATCTTGATTATGTTTTGACTAAAATATGGCGAATAATACATCAATTAACATATTAATATAAACTATCAGAAGTTCCAGCTGCATCAACAGTAACATATCAAGAAATTCAACGTACTTCTGGGCTTCATTTGTATTATCCAACTTTAACATAAGCATACTGACAGAATCTTATTTCCACAAATTTAATTTCACTATATACCAGATCGCGAAGGTGCGACAATGCGAACTTTGTTCACATCTGCGCCCTAAACATGTTTATATTCTCTTGAAATTTGAACAAAATTAGCTAACGGACAATTGTTCGTGCATTATTATACCTTTCATCACATCTGGTAACTTAAATAAAAACGAGCCCCCAATAAAGACACTTATATGGTATACCACACGATACTAACATACAAGACAACAACGTCCAAACATGCGACTTATTGGGGTAAGTGTACGAGGAAAATCTCCTATAAGAGTATTTGCTAAAAACTGATCTATTGCTTTACACCGAACCTTATCGAAAGCCTACTGGAAATAAAAAATATCAATCAATTACGTTAATCAAAACAGACCACAAACACATTTTTATTTTAAAATCGGCGAATTGCTAGACTAGAAATAATATCAAAATCACCTACAATCGATATGCCTATACCAATTAAAAGAATAATGTTATAACGAAAAGATTATAAAATGTCATCACAGTTTGAATAAGTGTTTCGCAATAACACCTATTATATAAAAGAAAACCGAACACCATCGCTACACTTTGCTCCGCATAAGAAAAGAAATTGTTCCTGAAAGTTTTTTTTTATTCATGAAAACTTGAATAATTTTCCCGTCAAATATTGATGTTTTCTTTAAAAAAAATAAGCTTTTTATTTTTATCCATAATTATTTGATTTATTTCCAGATATAAACACATGTAAATATTATACGTACATAAATTTGTATCCAGTCTGAAAGTCAGAATAGGCGCACCGATATAAATAATATTTCAAATTGTTTCCACAAGCCTTTAGTTAACTGCAGTATTGGTTTTCTAATTACGTAGAAATCAATATTGATTATGCTCTGATTGCTTTGCTTCTGTAAAAAAGGTTTTACAAATCAATGAGGCTTCCTAAACGTTAGTGGAATACCGTGTTTAACGGAAATAAAACACTTCTGCGCAGTTGAATTATAAGAAAACCAACGTCCAGTTTCATTGCTATTATTGATATATCGATTGTAATAGGCTATTTAACCGTACAATGAAATGAGAGATACTGAGTTCATATTATTTGACAATTTACTTTGCAAACAAGCACAACTATAATTGGGAATAAACATTAATACCGTCTTAGGAGTAGCATATGAGTTGTAGGTCATTATCTATCCATTTTATATTTATACATTCAGAATAGGTCCCTCAATACGAATTTAAATATACATGTAAATATTATTTCACAATCCTGTTTTAATTGTATGACTGAAAATGAGTGTCATCCTTGCTACATACTGGTAAGATAACAAACATTACAGGAATAAATACCACAAATTCCAAAAATTCCATGTTGGTAAACCATATTTGTCATTATAGTAATTATATCATTGAGTATACTATACATTAGGTACATGTATATGCTAACTGAAATTTTTTATCTAATGTAAACGATTGGAGTTATAAAATGTTAACAATGCTACTACAGCTACTACTTCTGCTGTGAAATAGCATGATATGTTTACAATTCAACTACCAGCTAAAGCCTTAAGCATAAGTCACAGATTCCCGATTTTTCACGCCGTTCTTGAGCCGACAGCGTACCGAATCAAATATGTCAACAGTCGGGACACTATTCGGAGATTCGGGGCTCGAAATTCAATTGTTGATCCAAAGATCGAATATGTCCCGGCAGCGTCCAGGCAGCGTCCCGACAGCGTCTCGACAAAGTCCCGACAGAATCCCGAGAGCGTTCCGATTCTCCCGAATGCGATCCGACAGTGTCCCGCCAGCTTCCCGACTGCATCCCGAAATTCCAGACTTATTTTATTATTTGTATCGTTGCGCTGTCGGGACGCTGTCAGGAGCCATTATCGGGAATGCATGACTGAGGCTTAACTCAATACACATAAACCTAATATTGAAAATCGATAACAATAATAATAATTCTTTATGGATTTAAGTATACCAATTTATCTTTTGTAATGCACAGGAAAGCATATATAGTGTAACAGCAGTGCGTACATGGAAATCCAGAATTATACAGAACCGAAAGCAGCCGAATACACTATATAAGGCATAAATTGTTCAATTTACATATCGGAAGTAGTACAAACGGCAATAAATTACTTGACATAGAATTGTATTGAATCCATTTATAAGGGGGCTAAATAGATCTACATGGTACTATTTTAACAATACATGTAAATGTCACAATATTGCAATAAAGTACGGCATAGCTTTTGAAAAACGTGTTAAATATAACTGCAGGAACATGATTAATTTGTGATCCCGTTTTCATTAACTTAAAGGCTTTCGCGATCACATATAAACTGCTGATTACGAGGGTTGTTCCAATATATCGTAGACAAAAGCTACCGAAAAAGATTCAATATAATCAATACAATAAACTGTAGACGGTTTAATTATTCGACAATCTTTAGATTTTCTGTAAAATTTCAAAAACATATTTCAAGCAATGACAGTAAAAACTATATGTGAGTGATATCATTACATTCCAACCGGCACACGCCCATGCCATTTTATTAAGTAATTGCCGTGTTAATGAATACATTTCTCGGAGCGTGATACCAATTAATCGCTCACATAATGAAACCTCGTCGTCTAGAATGCGATGTGCCATTGATTATTTGTAACCCACAACCATACCGATTCCCGAACGTGCAATCGCCAATCGTGGTCAAACACCGCCTTTTCTATTTTCACTAAGACGTTGATCGTCAGTTGGCATTGTTCTTCCCTGGTTGATCCTCTGTAAGTCTGTCAATCCGTTTGAAATTCTTCTACGCAACTTGTACACAATTTCCCGCGACACTGTTTTGTGTTTGTATGTGTGCTTCATTTTACTCTTAAGTCTGTGTAGGCGTCTTTTGTGAATTGACGCAGAATTCAATGATGTTCCTGTGCGCCGTCAATTCTTCTCACGTTGCCAACTTGCGTCAGTTGACAATTGAGTGCTTCCGTAGATACTGATCAAGATGTGTTGAAACGCGCGTTAGCGCAAAGTGCTTTTAGTAAATGACGACATATACAATAACGATAATGCTATGTTGTTATTTCGCGTTGTGTTAATAACTCGCAAAATGAATTGATATTTACATTTCAGCATCGTTGAATTTCATGAAATATATTTAGTAACGTTCGATTAGTCATTTGTGTGCTGTGTAATAAGGTAGTAAACTGGTTTGGTTAGTTTATAAATAGACTGACCAATCAGAGCTAAAGCACAAAAATATAGTGCAGATTTTTACATCTGAACTCATTCGAGCTGTCGGCAAGCAAAAACGAACAGCGCTTTATTGAATAGTTTTTTATGTGTTTAACAGTGTTTCCTACATTTCCAGAGTATTTGTCATCCATTAGTTGTTGTTGAGGACGGACGGTGACTGGTAGTGGACGCCTGTATAACGCCGATAGTGCGATATTGTGTAGTTATTATTATCATTCTAATCATGTATATTTCAGATAGATTAAAGCTATCGATGTATATATCCCGTGACTACAGTCTGTACATTTTCTGTTCATTCTTAATCTATAAAGTGCATATATGATATCTTTGAAAATTACTTGTATCAACTGTGCTCGGGGTTTTCATTGAATGTATTGTTGTCGAATTATGTATTGTTAGAATTAGCTGCATATTTGTTGATTCTTGATATAAAGTTGTTTATAAGGGGATTCGGGAGATGATGAAGGTTCCTTTATACTAATCTAGAGCCGTGGGTCCTCGTACGTCCTCCTGGCATCAATATAAAAATGAAAGAGAAAGGAATAGAATGACCAGTGAGGTTGCGTATCCCGCTCGCAGTTTTACCCGACTACGTTATTATCACTGATTCATGTACGAAGTGCCCGTCAAGAATATTTAATATGCGCACTTCTCTTAATTGGTGGAAAGGAACAAGCAGACAAATATTGCAGCAAAAATTTAACTGAAGTTATATGTCACTGTATGCACTTATATGGGATTGTAGTGTATTGGAAAAAGCTGTGCTGTTTGTTTTGAATAACTTTTCTGTGGATGAATCAGGATATACCTGCCAAAAATTGTTTGCATGTGTATGTGTTCATGTATTTGCATGTGTTCTACGGACGACGTTATATAAATATTGACTTCCTTGAGGATGACAGTGCGTCTTGTCAACCCGAGGCAACTTTGTCGACCGAGGCTTTAGCCGAGGTCGACAGTGTTTGTCGAGGGTTGACGAGACGCACTTTCACCCTCAAGGAAGTCAATATTTATTTTATTATACCGAACAACCCCGAATCATTTGCGTACCGGTGACATAGCGGTAACGGGCGACATTGCCGGGCGACATAACAAATTGTTGCCAGGTGCAGTTTATATGCATTATATAGAAAAATAATCAAGTGAATTATAATGAAGTAAAATGCTTGCCCAAGCCATACCTTTCAAAATACGTGTTGCTCTTCATTCATCTAAATGAATATAAGTTAGAAATTAAATATTTTATGTTTGTCTGATTGTAATGAAAGAACAAAAAATAATAATTCTTACGTGCTCCAGTCCATGCTAGAGGCGCTGAATAATCATCTTATATCTCATAACGGATACGTATTTCATTTTTTTACATTAAATAACTTTTAAAGTTTATTAAAAATGCCAAAATGATTAATAATATTGCAGTAAACATTGTGCAACAGTAGCACATCCAATAACAAAGCTATTCAATTAGTCTTGTATTGATTCATTAGTTCTATATTGAAAACCTCAGAATGCTTTTTAAAGTTAACCATTTAAGCGTGTGAGCATGTTTTATATAGAGCATTGCTGATTATGATGTGTTTTTATTAATTATTTTTGGATCTGTAGTCGCCGGTTGAAAACATAAAGAGCCATAAATTGCTAACAAAACTTATAGACGCTACTGGTATTGGTAGAATAAACTTTCACTTCAAATTCGCGTTTTTAATTGTTTCTCGTTCTAACAATTTGCCAAATTGTTTACTTAAATTTTAGTGCACATTATAATACCCAATATTTCAAGGGATTTCGATACACCTTTCACAGAACTATAATCACCAAGTGCCCCAGCGCATTTTGTCGGGCTTTTGTGATTCTTCGGGGACATATAGTAATCGCATCGTCCGTCGGTCCGTCACGCTTCTTGTGCGGAGCATAACTCCATTAGTATTGAAGAGGGTCAAATCAAACTTCGTATATTGATAGACGACAGTGAGAGGAAGAGCAAAGTATGGGGATCACCAAAAGTTCTTCAATATTTACGAAGTTATTGCCCTTTGTTTAATTTTCTTGTGCGAAGCATATATGCATTAGTATTGAAGGATTCAAATTAAACTTCATATAATGATAAAGGACAATGAGAAAAAGTGCAGAGCACAAGGATCACAACTCTTTCGTCAATATTTACGGAGTTATTGCCCTTTGTTTTATTCCCTTATTCGAAGCATGAATTTTCTCGTGCGGAGCATAGCTCCATAAGTATTGAAGGGATTCAAATGACACTTCAAATATAGATAGAGGACAATGAGAGAAAGTAAAGAGCACAAGAACCACAACTATGTCTTAACTATTAACGGAGCTATTGTTTTATTTCATTTTGTTAAGCATCAGTTTTCTTGTGCAGAGCATAACTAAATTTGTATTGAAATGAATGAAAGGAAAGTTCATATAATAATAAAGGACAATGTGAGGAAGTGCAGAACACAAGGACCACAACTCTTTCTTCAATATTTACGCAGTTATTGCCGTTTGTTTTATTTCCGTATGTGAAGCATTTATTTTATTGTGCAGAGCATAACTTGATTTGTATTGAAGGGATTCAAGTGAAACTTCATATAATAATAGAGGACACCGAGAGAAAGTGCTGAGCACAAGGACCATAAATCTTTCTTCAATATTTACAGAGTTATTGCCATTTGTTTAATTTTCTTGTGCGGAGCATAACTCCATTAGCATTGAAGGGATTCAAATAAAATTACAAATAATGATAGAAGACAATGAGAGAATGTGCAGAGGACAACGATTACAACTCTTTCTTCGATATTTACGGAGTTATTGCTCTTTGTTTTATTTCCGTATGTCAAGCATTGATTTTCTTGTGCGTAGCATAACTCCATTAGTATTGATGGGATTCATATCAAACTTTATATAATGCTAGAGGACAATGAGAGGAAGTGCACAGCACAAGGACCATAACTATTTCTTCAATATTTACAGCGATGTTGCCCTCTGTTTAATTTTCTTGTGCGGAACATAACTCCATTAGTATTGAAGTGATTCACTATGTAATGACGTTTCGTATTTTTTAGGAAAGATGCGATTTTACGGACAATGCGATTATACGAACAATTATTCGTAGTTTACTCATTCTAAAACGTTTCCATTGTACAAATTAAACAAAAGTATGATTCGGGTATGATATTTAATGCTTTCAGTTATCGGTAAATTAATCAGTAATTAGCCTCTAAAAGCCGCGGACACGGTGCATTTTTCTTTTAACTGTACAACGATATACAGGTAAAAGTACACGATAAGTTTTACCTAGACGGCGATTTAAATTATTTGAGGTGTGTCGTGTGAAAACCGGGCTTCATGCATTTGCGTTCTAAACATAAATCCACTGTAAACTGAAAGTGCCGTCCTGGATAAGCCAATGCGGACTGCAAAGGCTGATCCGGGACGACACTTAAAGCACATGCATTAAGCCCGGTTTTCCTACGACACGACTCATTTATTGTTTGTGTTGTGGTGTGTGTATTGCACTGTGTTGTATAGGCTTTCGTTAAAAAAAGAACAGATAACGAAGGTGTCTCTCCTGCTGATGCTTTCTAGTGTTTCATTTATTTCCTATTTGATTTTTTTGCAGGTGTCCTATAGAAATCATCCTGTCTGTCTGTCCATCCGTACACATTTTTCGTGTTTTTCTTCATAACTTCAAACACCTTGAAGCTCTTAACTTGAAACTTCATAGGTGGATAGATTTCACTGAGGAGACGTGCAGTGCACAATAACTGTTACGCTTCATAATTCTGGAGTTATTACCCTTTGTTAATTTTTTATTCTTCATTTTGCCCTGAGGATTCCTCTTAGACTAAAAGAGGAATTAACTTAAAACTTTATAGGTCGTAATATCAGATTTAGAAAAAGTGCATTACACATGAACCATTACTATGCACTTCTTAATTATGGAGTTATCGCCCTTTGTTTATTGTGTATACTTGGAATTTAATACATAGGGAAAATTCCGTGTTACCGTGATTCATCCTACAATCACGAATAGATTTTCTAGACCGATATTTACATAATGAATTCGTCTTATTACAGAGGCATGTGTCTTTGACGTGGACCTCTATTAATCAAAATTGATACATCTTACCTCTGTGTCTTTGACGTGACCGCAATTTACAGAATTGATCCGTCTTACATCTGTATCTTTAACGTGACCGCTATTTACATAATGGATCCGTCTTTCCTCTGTGTCTTTGACGTGACTGATGTTTAGAGAATGGATACGTCTTACATCTGTGTCTTTGACGTGACCGCTATTTACAGAATAGATCCGTCTTAATATAGAGGACGATGTCGTTTAAGGGTCCGCTATTTACATAAAGGATCCCTCTTAATATAGAGACATGTGTCATTGTAGGGACCGCTATTTACATAAGGATCCCTCTTATATAGAGACATGTGTCATTGTAGTGACCGATATTTATAGAATAGGTCCGTCGGAATATATTTATGTATCTTCAACGTGACCGCTGTTTACAGAATTGATCAGTCTTAATACATGTGTATAACGGTATGCGTCTTTGACCAGACCGCTATGTACAGAATGAATCCGCCTTAATATAGAACTATGCGTCATTGCGTTGACCACTGTTTATAGAATAGATCTGTCTATATATAGAGATATGTGTCTTTGACGTGACCGCTATTTATATTATGGATCCGTCATAATAAAGACGTACGGGTCTTTGACGTGATCACTATTTTTAGAATGGATGCGCCTTAATATCGAGGTATGCGTCTATGATATAATACATCCCTCTAAATATAGAGGTATGTGTCTTTGGCGTGACCGATATTTACAGAATGGACCCGCCTTAATATAGAGGTAAGTGCCTTTGACGTAACCGCTATTTACAGAATAGATCACTTTTAATATAGAGGTTTTTGTTATTCTTATATTTGACGCGACCGCTATTTGCAGAATTGCCACTTGACTAAAATGTGTAAAGGACGACAGTTCTATATAAATTATTATAGCAAATTGGCCACAGTAATTTCCCCTGAAATTCGATATAAATACCTGCCCTTCCACATATATTAAAATAAAGGTAGCTGTTTTAAAGAATTTAGTTATGTCCGAAAATAATATAAGCAAACAAGTAAAACAACTATTGAAATACTATTAATATTACTAGTAAATGATTTTAACAATCGGGGATGTGAATGTTATACAGTAAAAAAAGGTTTACTGTCTGATCCCATTATTTTTTCATGAAATTTCATTACATATATATTTATGTATTGTTAAAATCTGTATTCACTCTTAATCTTAACACTTATGCTTATTTCGAAAATGCTTATATTTTTTCAGTTCAATCCCTAATTTGATAATCAAACTTATGGATTTTTCATCTTAACTGCCTGTCCTAACTTTCTAAACTTATTCATCGTCTGACATATTTAATAAATCATTCTTAGCATATAATGCCGTTCTCTAAACTGTAATGTAAAGATTGTTTCGGTTTCCTAGTCTAAAGCATCATAACAAAATAATGACAATGTATGCAATATGTTCGATACATCACCCACGATTCATGACTGATATAGAGTCCAAACGTGAATAATATTTTGTACCGGACGTTGCTATGCAATTGTAAACCATAGTTTATGGCATGCAAAGACGAAATCACAAAACCGTGCTTAAATATCTGTTTGGAGTGTCTATCATATTTTTGTCATAATAAGTATGACCATATATAATACATATTAATATCTGTCATTTGACGGCTTTGACATTTCAGACACATTTGTATAAATAATCATTTGTGGCCGAACGCTATATATCAATTAGTAGAACGGGTAAAAAATCACGATGTGAATAACGGAGAGTTTCAAACTGTCATTTTATTATATAATTGAATCCAAGTAAAAGTCCATACACTAACGTTCATAATATTATCAACAAGGTAGAAATATAATAAAACATGCAATAATGAAAATATTTATGCAACTGTTTTAATAAACTTGGTCAGAAAACAGGCTGGTGATGAATTAAAGAATCCTAAACCCAATAGTTGGTTAAATCACACACTGATATATTGAACAAGTAACCTTTAAAAATTATTTTGTCTATAAAATACATTTCACATTTGATTTGCATAGAACTGTGATTATCTATGGTCAACTGATAAACTACATGTATGATAAATTATGATCGACAATGTTAAAAATATATTCAACTTAAATATAGATTTGTTAACTATTTTTCACTATGATCATATCTATTTTTAACTCCACAGATGACGTCTTAGTCATTTGATTGAAGTCAACCTCTTATTATTAAACAGGTGTTTTTCAAAATTATTGAAAATCAATAGTGTAGATTCATTATAGTGCCAGAAAGAATCTAAGTAAATATACTGATACTGTAGTATAAAGACTAATAAATACAGAAACCGTGAAAACAGTCAAAAAATGGTACTGGTTAGATACTGGATCAGTGACAAAAAATGCTGGGTATAACTTTAATATTTCTTGTGGGCATTAGCCCGAGTTGTTTAAAAGATGCGCATCAGAACGGCACAGAGTTGTCGATTTTATCATGATCTGACCAATATTTGTTTGCAATTATAATGAGAATTACATTTTACTGTGTTCCGCCCAACTTGCCGCGCAAATTTTCGAACGTGCGTCTACTCTGTTACCAGTTAGACAAAGACATTTTAATTCTCAGACTTGGTATACATGGCATTAAATTGGATGCATTTCCGAAGCACAAATACACTTTATATACAGCTTTTGCTGAGATAAAATATGATTTCGAAATGTCAAACTGTGCCTTGTAAATATCATTGACCTACGTGTTAATAAAATAGTCTATATCAATGATCAGATAGGTCCACCTCCGCAAAATGAAGAGAAATATGAATTATAGGGCTGACAAAAGTTGTAATCTATCATCAGCTCTAAAATATATATCAGTATTTGAAGATAAGCTCTTTGGCAACAGTGAAACAGTTATTATTGGAAATAGTGGGCCCTGTTAAACCGTATCATTCGAACCTTATTTTATCGACATGCCCATAATATAGGTGCATCAGTGAATAATTATAAAATAAAGTATGATAATAAATAAACAAAGAACTGAAACGAGGCAATAACAATTATTTAAATAAAACAAAACATAAAGATATGCAATGTATAACAACGCCTTATAAACTGCTTAAGAGGACACATCTTTCAGAGCATCTGGCGTCCAGTAATGTTTTGTTCACGATCGTTGCCAAATGTTAATTATCATTTACGTTAAACATTATCGTCGTTATCGCGTTCTTCCTCAAAAATCAGAAACTTGCAATCGTTCATTATTGACAGTTTGTGTAGCCCGTTGTCCAGAATCTGCGCTGTGTATCTTCTGTAGTTTAATTCACCCTCAAGCTGCATCGAATCTATCAGCATTGTAATTGCGTATAACACTTCATGGATCGAAGTAGCAAAACATGGCTCCACTGTATTGCTCTTGTTCGAAGGGTGCATCTCTTCGGCGATTACGAACAATGATTCTCAGGCCATTGGCGGCTGCAGAATCTTGCTCGACGAGTATGCCGCAGCCCGGCGAAGATGTTGCGCCCCATATATGCACAGGTTTTCCCCTAAAGGCCCTGATATCTCCAGATTTTCTCAGTTTAGCGTACATACTTACATTAAATGAAAAAAAAATTCAATAACAGTTAAATAACTTTATAAATATTGAATTGTTTTTTTTAATCATTCTGATGCTATTTCCGTCGATACAAACATTCAATGACTAATACAACTTCTTCATAAGTTTGATTCTGTAGGATTTTGACTTAAATGATATTTTATATCTGTAATTTATAAAGTATTCAAAAGAAACAATGTTTATAGATAACAATCAGCCTCACTATATGACCCTCTCCACAAATAAAAACAAAAATAAGTAACACCAATGTTCACATGCTTTAATCAAACATATGTCCAAACATTACGTACAGCTGTAGTGGGAAAACAAGAGCAGTGCTTAATGTAAAACCGTTCCATCTATAAAGCATTAATACTATATTAGTCAAAATTTGAATTTATAAAACATGTGTGCTGTCTAATAATCATTATCAAAAGTATAATAGCTTTATTTTGATGTATGAAATGCATTTATTATCTTATATATTTCCAAATGCATTCATCAATAGAAAACAAAATGCACAAAAGGACCTTTGCAAAGATTTGAGTAGTATATATTCATACATTCAAACAAAACATTCATTCACCAAATATTTAAATTATTAAAGACGTAAACCTAATTCATAAGTAGAAAACCATGCGCATATGAAATGTAACAAAAGCAGCGCAATACAGTATACCAGAAAATACCGAATAAATACATAAAACACAATACAATTATTGTCACAAAACGGCACATCATTATAGGAGCCAATGTCAATACAGTTTTAACTCAAACATGTGACATTTTATTTTACATTGAAGTTATACAATCATCTCGTTTCATCGGTGTGTAGAGCTTCTATTTCGAACCCATTCATGTTTCCCATTTTACATGTTTGTTTTTGCATATTTATTAGCCATTACTTGCAATGCAAAAATATATTTGCTATTATAAATATCATTGTATTGTTTAATGTCAACGTATATAGCTTATATATCAATATAAATAAGAACAATGACAAAATTTAGTGATACTGTTTCACACGTACTTCAATATAACAACAATCATTATCAGTTTACACGAATAATCTACACAAACACCGTACTTTTGTTTAATAGTTGTACGATAAATAATCTATAAATATAAAATAAAGTATCGAAATCGGTCGGTATAGTATCGATCATCGAATTGGGTCATTTACAATTGATTGATCGATTCATCGAAAGAATCATTTAAACTTTATCTGTGTGAACTAAATAAATGTGAACATACATATATTAATAATGCTGCAACACTGATGTGTGTGAAACTATAAAGAAAAATAACGACACAATAATAATTCAAAAATTAAAAACAAGAGCAGATTTCTGCATGTAATATTTAACAATGCTTTAGATCTACTAAACTGCTTGTCAGACGTTCAGTAAAACGTTAACAATGTACACGTGTCAATTCTTTGCAGCTGGGAGATGTCATATATGGTAAAGACGTCGCTTATTTTGAACTTTTCTAGTAATATTTGTTCCTTATAATTTACAATGTTTTATATTTGTTTGTCCAGATTATCATTCACCTTAAGCATTTTCATTACTTTCAATTATCTTTCTTAATATTACATATTGAAAGTTTTTAAATCGTAAAGTCTCTTCGCTCTGCGGTACGTGAATCACATTTTTAAATCGCACGATTCGATTATTGTAAAACACATAACAATCAAGCACGTACAAGTACCAATGAAAACAAAATCAAAACACAGAAATAACCACAATTATAGAATACAAATTACACATAAACAATCAAGAAGGGCCAACATAAAATAATTACAAAAATTATAATTCACACAAATGATACACAAATTTAGTTTCATTTGATCAACAACATTTGTCTCAACACAACATACGATAATTTTATAATAATTGGCTTCGTTACATGTCTATCACATCGTTCGTGTAAGATTATTGCTGATTTAAAATTCAGGTTATGTCCTGTTATTAATGATAATTTACCTTAAGAATTGTTGTCATGTTCGCTTTCTCCCTCGAATATCAAAAACTGGCAATCATTAATAACCGAGAGCTTCTGAAGCCCGTCATCCAGAATCTGCGCAGTGTATCTTCTTTGAGCTGGCGCACCGTCAAGCTAAACAAAATCTATCAGCATTGCAACGGCGTATAAGACTTCAGTCTGCGGATCGAAGTAGCAAATCATGGCTCCACTGTCTCCTTCTTGCGCGAAAGGCTTATCTGTACGGCGGTCACGAACAATGATTCTCAGGTCATTGGCGGCTGCAGCATTATGCTGGACAAGTATGCCGTAGCCCGGCGAAGATCTTGCGCCCCACAGATGTACAGGTTTTGGTTTTCCACTTAAGGCGCTGATATCTACAGATTTTCTTAGTTTAGAGTACATGCTAGCATTGAGTTCCGTCTTGAATTTTGGGTCGCAGAGATGTTTACAGGCCTCATCGACATCTATCGGCACTATGTCTACCGCTGATGGTTGATGTATGACACCAATGCGACCTATTGGCATTTCAATCTTGTCTACAAACAGCATGGGCCTGTTCGTTTTTTGTACAACGTGTTGGGAAACGAGAGCTGCAGTGCTAGGTTCATTTGTGGTTGCAGTGAATGCAGCAGCATTCTTTGTTGAAACAGTGTTTTGATCTCTTACTGAGACACTTGGTAATGCGACTTTCTTCACAAAGCCACCAAGTGTTCCCATGTATTGAAAAACTGAATCACCGGACGAACACTGTGACAATTTCGTCGTTTTTCCGAACAATACATTATATGTGTTGACGTCGTTTTTATCTAACTCGTTTCGAATAATGTCTTCAGTGTCAGATCTGGCTGCTGATGGATATATGTAAATTTGAAGCGAACCGGCTTTTTTTAAAGCACACAATGACACCTGGTATGCCGATTATTGTTTCTATGGCCTTGAAAATAAAATAAAACAACTACACCGTCAATAAACACATGAACGATCAAGCGATAGAAGGCGTTTAAAATTTCAATAATAATAATACCAAGAAAAAAAAATGAACTAACAGTAAATAATAACATGTACCATCTAAAAACTTATAAAAGCAGAAATACTCTCTATTGGTTTAGAGAAAAAAATACCTTCTAAAATTTAAATGAATATTCGAAGGATTGTGCAATGTCTTTAACTGGACATTAATCTGCAGGGACGGCGTTTAAAGTTTTGCTGTGTTGAGAAGAAATGATCTTAAATAATCATGTTTAATTACAAACGTACTTTATCAATATTTTCAGGATAGTCGAAGCTTTTCGCTACATTTATATCTGGACATTCCTCTGCAGGGACGTCATTACTGTCGAAAGCTGACTTGATCAGGTCGAACACGTCTTCAAGGTTGGCCTCATCATTTTCTGGAAACGAATACCACGGTGTGAACATATTAGTTTCTAGACCATTAGTTATGAAAGATGTATAGCAGAATTACTTTCGATGCCCTCTATGTCTCTTATTTTCATCAATGTTTATATATTCAGGTTCTGTAATCAGGATAAAAGGCCACTGTACAACCAAAATAACTAAACAATAATAATATAACCAAGAAGTTACGCTTACCAGAAAATGTGTTTTGTAACTCGTATGACCGTAACTTGAAATAAACTGCTTTAAGTATGCCAACGGCGCAACGTTTCAGTAAAGAATCTGCATCCTTTATGATCTTGCCTGACTCCGTTTGGCTAAGGAAAACGTTGGGAATAAGTGGTAATTCCTCACACTGCCCAACTATTAAGACTCCTGTGGTACAGATATCTGATTCTTTCAAAGCCCTGGCAACTGATGCTTGCTTTGTAGTATCAATTACGATCAATGCAAATGCATTTGTCCGTTTGATAGTTTCCATTACACTATGTGTTGACATGTCTTTGGTTATCTCAATTGATCTATCTTCAAAGTGACGTCGAAACTGCTCTGTTGTGTAAACATGTACGAAATCCGTGGAACTGACACGGTGTAATTTTTGATCTAACAACGGAGAAGCTTTTGGAAAATCCTGCTCGAAAATTGTTAGTATTCCTCTAATTGTCTCACAAAAGTATCTCAATAACTGAAATCTCTCGATGGTAAAAACTAATTTCATTGAAAGATTTTCGGTTTTCTGTTCAGATTGTTTAAAACTCGTCTGAGTGTTTGTACCTGAAACAAGCCCACTTTAATAATCATATACTTATTAATGGTTATGGTTGTGTCCAAACATACTTTATATCTAATTCATTCTTTGACAGACACAAATGCTTTATTAGGTCAATATGTTTTTTAAATATTATGAAGAAAAGCATGGTTTCCAAAAGTGGACGTGGCAACTAAACATAGCATTATCTAGGTAAGAAATTCACCAGCAAAATGCAGTTTCGCAGTTTTATAAATATAAGAATGAAATAAAATGCATCTAACTGTCAAAAGTTCACTAACCATCTTCTGGAGATATGGACGGGTGTACTGTCCAGTGCTGGCTATGCATGCTAATTGCACGGTGATGTTCATTCAGTGACATCGTGTCGTTTACAGGCTGTCAATATATGCGCAATATACATAAATATACACACTGCGAAACAATGCTAGTGTTAAATGTATTTCAATATATTATAAAAAGTGTAAAGTTTAGTGTAATGATGCAATTAGTTAATTATAATAATTTTGAAAATTAAAATTAAGCATACCGTGTTTGTGCACTTAGAATATATCAGAGTAAAAAGTCACAAAACTGAACAATTACATTCAAATATTTGTGCACTCCAACTGAACTGTATATATATATTATACATATTTCTTTTTTCTCTTGTAAAATATGTAAAATGTCAGTGACAGTGCTTTTTGCATTCGGCGGACAAGATTAGTTTCATAATGTGTTAAATAAGTAAATAGCATATCCTGAAATTCTGTTATCTGACAGGCTACACTGACATTTTTTATCAGTATTCGGCAACAAAATCAACACTGTTTCCACAGTAACCGATAGCACTTAGGGTCATAAACCTCTAAGGGTGAAAATTTGTATAATAAATAATACTTGACTAAACCAATATTTTCCATTTAAAGGCATATTCGAACAATTGGGAATTTATTTTGCAAAATACTGATACAATTTAATTACGAAAATAAAAGCAAAAAGAAAAACTGAAGCGATGCAGGAAAGTACGCATCTAAATTATCGTTTATATATAGACTTTGTGTTAAGTTCATTTTTATTGACTTCCTGTCTTTATTTATGAAATACTGTTATATGCACAACTTTTTAATTCAAATCTGAATGTCTTTAGAATAGAAAGTAAGTTTGTGTACGAAAGCATCTCTTTTATAGGCAATCCATCATCTTTTAATATGCGCATTCCTTTGCCGACTAATAATATTGCTGTTAATGCAAATGTGTCTAATTGCTTATAAACCATCAGTCAATTCTCTACAAAGGCCTTATACTTGTTAATGTGAAATACATTATTATAACGTTTTTTTAATGATATGGATGCTAACAACACAACTTGTTAATATTTTGTTTATATTCTTGCACGAACATAATCCGCACATTTGACCATTGTTTTCTGCTAAATATATAAATGAATATTTAACAGACGTGCCAAACATTACAACAATATTCAGCTTTAAATAACTATTTTAATTATTGATGTGATGAATGGACAATATTGTGTTCCCAAGTATAAATTAACTGACTTTCACATTTTTTATTTTACCATTTTAAAAGTATGCCACTAAGAAACAGACCCCACAACTTATATTTCCTCTACTACTATTACTACTATTATTACTACTATTATTACTACTACTACTACTACTACTGCTACTACTACTACTACTACTACTACTACTACTACTACTACTACTACTACTACTACTACTGCTACTACTACTACTATTACTACTACTACTACTACTACTACTATTACTACTACTACTACTACTACTTCTACTATTACTACTACTACTACTACTTCTACTACTACTACTACTACTACTACTACTACTACTACTATTACTACTACTACTACCTACTACTACTACACTACTACTACTACTACTACTACTTCTACTACAACAATAACATCTACTACTACTACTACTTCTACTACAACAACAACTACTACTACTACTACTACGACTACTACTACTAGTAGCACTAGTACTACTACTACTACTACCTCTACTACTACTATTACTACTACTACTACTTCTACTATTACTTCTACTACTACTACTACTACGTCTACTACTTCTTCTACTACTCCTTCTACTAATATTACTTCTATTATGTGCAGGTTTGGAAGGGGATATTGCCGTTCTTTTTACTGCATAAAACATACAAATATGCAAGATGTACATAGTAAACACATTATAATCCTCTATCTGCAGAAAAGCAATTTAATGCGTTAAACATTTAGTTGTTTCTTAGTATATTTGCTTAAGAAATAAATTTAGACACATGTCTTTTTTGATGTGTCAGATATCAAACTTTCCACCATGGACAAATCAGAACTTGATCAATTACCATAAATAAATTATATGTAGTTTATTCACTATACGTGCATGACTATTTTAAATGAAAATAAAATAAAAAAATCACTTTTTATTTCCAAAAGGCTTGGAAATGCGATGATACTAGAAACAGTTAATAAATAAATAACATCGACACAATCAACATAAAACTATTTATTATAATAACCGTTCAAAGTATAACCACACAAAAAGTAAATTGAGTATTGTGTATAAACATATAGTGGTGAAACTATACTTGGCGCCTTCTCCAGGTACCCACAGAAGTGTCGGTTTCAATTGTTCTTTGTGTACATATGTCTATCTTGCGTACACGATGTAAACAGCACATCATCATCATCATCATATCATCATCATCATCATCATTATTATCACCAATATTATCATCATCACTATCATCATCATGTGATATCATTATATGTTTTTCCAAGTTGTGCACACGGGCCTCTAAGATGTTAACTGACCTGTCAAAAAGGCGAACTTTCATAACCGCATTTTATGTTGTCGGAGTCTTAAAATTACGTGGTTCACTTTTAAATATCTATTTAATTTAATATTTTTATTTGAATGGTCGTCATGTTTTCAAATAATCAATTATTCGAATATTCGTTGACAACCCCAATTGTTTTATAAACTAATGTGACATTAATGTGGCATACGACAGTATCAGTAAATAACCAATGTCCTTATTATAAAAACATTTAGTTGGTTTATCATCCTATGTTGTCATTAAATCACGAGCTGAGTAATTGTTTCTGCATATAAAGAAACAAATAAACGCGGTGTAAGAATTAACATATACCCCATGGGATTTGTTTTCCACTTGAAAAAATTGAAAAAGAACACCGTTGGAAAACGTAAATTCCAGTGGGAAAATGAAACATATCCCACAGGAAAGTCAATTGTGCACGTAAATTTCATTATAGAAATGCATTTTGTATGTCGTAATCATCAATTAGTGATCACAATTAAACGCGTTTTAACGAATACTTAATGTCAAATAGTAAAATCTCAATGAAAAACGGTAGATATTTTTGCGAAATTTCTGTTTCGCAAAGTTTTTCCGTTGGCTGTTTTATATGTATTTTAAACACAGTAAGTGAAAGTTCAGTATGCAGGCCATCGTGTGTTCACATGGCTGATGACAACAGTGAATGAGTTACTGATGACATTTACTCTGTGTGCAACATATTCCAGCAGAATAAACTGTCAGACTGCATTTCTCTGACATTTGTAAAGTGGGTTCAGCAAACACTTGCTGAATTCAATTGCTTGTATTATCGTGCTTCTTCTTATGTTTCCATCCAGTATGATGTCTTCAAATATGTTTTCATTTGGATAATGTACAATTGTTATATCAACTAGTTTTGGTTAGTAATGCCTAGGCCACAAATAGGACGGGCGCCGTCCGACTTTATCTAACAGTCAAGCATCGGCGACTATTTAGAATCTGACCGACGCCGCACGATTTATGTATTTTCTTCCTCACGTGGTCACAAATTCTAACAAGCGCCGGACGCTTTTCGCTGACTGCCATGGGGAACAAGCAGTCTGAGCACCAAACGGCGACCGGCCGATGAAGAGACAGCGCCCGTGTAGTGAATTTGTGAATCGGACGGTGTTATTGCTTATTTCACAAATTCGTGTAGGTTTGTAAGTATAAATGTTTTTATATCCATGTGTGCGTGTAACGGCGAACGCATCGTCATTTGTGTTGTTTATATCTCGTGGTGAATGTTTTCTAACTGTACATTTAGCAATAACTGAAATAATGTTGACGTGATGTATTTTTTTGTCTTACCATTGAATGAACATGGTGCGCTATAGTGATTCATGTACTCTTGAAGCAACATATACAACTACATATAAAGCCAGTTTAGTTTTATGTTTAGTTTTTATGTGTATGTGTAACAATTAATTTATTTATTTATGTATTTATTTATTCATTTATTCAGTCTTCCATTAATTCTTCTATTTCCTTATGATTTTGTACATTCCTTTATTATTTTAATTAATGATTTTCATTAATGAACTTATGCATTTAATATAGAACCCATTTTCGCCAAATAAAAGTCCCAAGGAAAACAAGATTATGTGTTTGATAAACATACATGCCCCGGTTGGTACTGGATAACCCAATTCTTAGTCCAAATTAGGTCAAATCAAGGTCAAAGTGAGGTTGGGTGATATGGGTAGATTGGAAACAGTAACAACTATGTAAATATCCAAGTGTTGTAGTAAGCGGTGTTGGTGCTAGACGACACGGTAAAATCTAGTTAACCATGAAATGGCACTTTTGAATTTTAAAAATCCAAATTAGTTCAAGATTAAGGTCAAAGTGAGATCGGGTGATATGGGTGGATTGGGGATGGTCATAAGCAACAACTGTGAATGTATCCAAGTGTTGTAGCAAGCGTTGTTGGTGCAAGACGAAACGGTAAAATCTAGTTAACCAAGAAACAGCCCATTTGAATTACTCTAAGTGAAAATTAGGTCAAGGTCAAGGTCAAAGTGAGGTTGGGTGATATGGGTGGATACGGAATGGTCATAAGCAACAACTGTGTAAGTATCCAAGTGTTGTAGTAAGCGGTGGTGGTGCGAGACGAAACGGTACAATCTACTTAACCTTGTCACTGATGGACGGACGCATGATAATCTACTTGCGGGGTGCCCTTTTGTACAAAATCAATATGTGTGTAACACCTTTTCTGTCCATATTGTGGGAACTATGCCCGAAGTTGTGCAATGTTGTACACTATGGGGAATTATATCCAAAACTTCTGCGCATAGCATTTGCACAAGTAAGTCTGTGTGACCTAGAGATTCAACGCATAGTGGTAATCTACAAAAGGGCCACCTTGACAAAACAAAATAAAACATATCTTTATTGAAGTGGGGCTTCAACTCTGCAGCAATTTAAAGTATGTAGGTCTTCAGGTTTCGCAATTATTTTAGTTACATCTGCTTAAAGTTTCTTTCAAAATTGAGTTAAACATAGTTTTCATTTTGTTGCTTTGTGCAAACATCTTTTCAATATTTGTTTCAAGTTTTTTACAGGTTGTATCCAAACCATAATTCCTGGGAAGAACCAGTACAAGGTACCACTCTACACATGAATGAGTTCAAGTTGTATTAAACTTTCCATCGATGTAAAATTGTAACGCTAAGTACATGGTAGTTTGGATTTTTTCACCGTATTCAACGGTATTTCAGCCTTAACGGCGGTCAGTAAACCTACTCACATTTTTTTCTGGGCAAGCTTTTATATGTGTTTTACCAGTACCAAGTGCACATACTTAGGCTAGCAACCGAAAACTGCCCTACTAGAATCAGAGGAAGGGGAAGAATGGCTGTATTAAACATTTCATAACCATACATAACCAATATCCACATAAATTATGTGGCCAAGCTGTGGAGTGAACGAACTGGGCCCGGCAAAGGTGTATACATTCAAAAGGCTGATTTCTCAAATATTTCATAAAACGTGTCATGCTAATAAAATTACTAAAATTATAAAGGTACACTATTTACTTCGCCATACTTTAAAAATAAGTTTACAAACAAAGAGTAACATTGAAACATTTTGGATATAGAGGTACACTATTTATAGAGGGCCAAGGCCACTACAGTAAGACAAAAATGTTTAATGAATTGAAAGCTGATCAAGCAACATACTTGAACACGAGCTGTCAGAGGACAGCGCGCTCGACTATTCAAAGTATTTCAGTTGGTACATATTTTGGATAGTGGAAAGGGGCATACATTTGTAAAAATACACAACATTTAAGTGAAGCTTTGTATAGTTTATACATTTTTGGAACAAAAACTTTAACCACAAAGTATATGTAAAAAGTGGGCTTACTCTGTCAAAATACAAAACAGAGTTATGGGTAATGTTGCACCTGATATTAGAGTTGATGACAAAGGTTAGTGCCAAGTTTCAAGTGAATAACGTATATAGTTTTGAAGTAACCAAATTTGTTGATATAAATTTAACCCGAAAATCTAAGTGAAAAGGAGGCATACCTCTGTCAAAATACAAAACAGAGTTATGGGTAATGTTGTCACTGATACTGGAGTCGATGACAACGGTTAGTTTTAAATTACAAATGAATAACTTATGTAGTTTTGAAGTTACAAAACGTTTTCATATAAAGTTTAATCAGAACATCTATGTGAAAAAGGTGCATAACTCTGTCAAAATACAAAATAGAGTTAGAGTAATGACAAATGTATATTCCAAGTTTCAAGTGAATAACATATGTTGGTTTGAAGTTAGAAGACTTTTGAATAAGAACTTCAACCAAATTCAGACGCGGACGCAGACGCCGACGCCGGGGGTAGTAGGAAAGCTCATCTATTCTTCAATAGTCGAGTTAAAAAAGATTTTTATCAATATCCAACATACAACAACAAACTAGAATTGGATAATGCAACCCTATCCATTTAACGATAACCTTTAATGATATTGGAAACATAGCAATTCACAAATATGGTCAAATGTGCATCCCCAGAGCTTTGGACAAGCACCTCGCTAATTATGTCCATTTGAAAATATTTAAAGTTATTGTGTGTAACTAACAAGTATGGTCAGAAGTGCATCCCAAGAGGTTTGGACAAACGACCCACTAGTTATGTCCATTTGAAACTATTTAAATTTCTTGTAACCACATCACAAGTACGTTCCCAGAGATTTGGATAAACACCCCACTAAGTATGTCCATTTAAAAGTACTAAAAAGGTTTTATGCAACTCACAAGTTCAGTCCCAAAGATTTGGACACAAACACCCCACTAATTTGTCCATTTAAAAATACTGAAAGTCCTTGTATGCAACTCACAAGTAGGTATCCGGAGATACAAACACCCCACTAATTATGTCCATTGAAAAGTATTACAAAGTTCTTTTTTGCAACTCACAAGTACGGTCAGATGTGCTTCCCCAGAGATTTGGACAAACAGCGCAGTAATAATATCCATTTGAAATCATTTAAAGTTCTTGTATTCAACTGAAAAGTCCGGTCCCAGGGATTTGGATAAACACCCCACTAATCATGTCCATTTGAAATATTTGAAGTTCTTGTATGCAATTCACAAGTATGGTCCCAGAGATTTGTATAAACACCCCACTAATTATGTCCATTTGAAAATATTTAAAGTTCTTGTATGCAACTCACCAGTATGCTCCCAGCGATTTGGACAAACATCCCACTAATCATGTCCATTTGAAAATATTTAAAGTTCTTGTATGCAACTCACACGTATGGTCCCAGCGATTTGGACAAACACCCCACTAATCATGTCCATTTGAAAATATTTGAAGTTCTTGTATGCAACTCACAAGTATGGTCCCAGCGATTTGGACAAACACCCCACTAAACATGTCCATTTGAAAATATTTAAAGTTCTTGTATGCAACTCACAAATATGGTCCCAGAGATTTGGACAAATACCCCACTAATCATGTCCATTGAAAAATATTTAAAGTTCTTGTATGCAACTCACAAGTATGGTCCCAGAGATTTGGCCATACACCCCACTAATCATGTCCATTTGAAAATATTCAAAGTTCTTGTATAATACTCACAAGTATGGTCCCAGAGATTTGGACAAACACCACACTTATTATGTCCATTTGAAAATATTCAAAGTTCATATATGCAACTCACAGGTATGGTCCCAGAGATTTGAAAAGATTCAAAGTCCTTGTATGCAACTCACAAGTATGGTCCCAGAGATTTGGACAAACACCCCACTTATTATGTCCATTTGAAAATATTCAAAGTTCATATATGCAACTCACAAGTATGGTCCCAGAGATTTGGACCAACACTTCACTAACCATGTCCATTTGAAAAAATTCAAAGTTCTTGTATGCAACTCACAAGTACTGTCCAGAGATTTGGACCAACACCCCACTTATTGTCCATTTAAAAATACTGAACGTTCTTGTTTGCAACTCATAAGTACTGTCCAGAGATGTGGACAAACATCCCACTAATTATGTCCATTTAAAAATAATGAACGCTTTTGTATGCCATTTACAAGTATGGTCCCAGAGATTTGGACAAACAAACACAATGGAACACTACTCAAATCTAAGGAG
The DNA here is from genome assembly GCA_027627225.1 of Congeria kusceri. NCBI lineage: Eukaryota > Metazoa > Mollusca > Bivalvia > Myida > Dreissenidae > Congeria > Congeria kusceri. The sequence continues at coordinate 2,358,687 of CM051026.1, read as the reverse complement.
TCTAGATCACCCAATGTAAAAACCTTATCTAAATGCAAATTTCGAAAAAAACAACATTGATATCTACGCTTCGTAACAACGAAATTTGAAACACAATATTACAAAAACATTTTAAATCACCATATCTACATTCGTATTGGGAAACCACATTCAACTGGAAAATAAAATGGTGCTCAGTTTACAACATGTTACATAAAGTCATTGTTAATACAAAAGTCAGACAAATAATATACAAAACGATACATAGAACTATTCCTAAAAATGAATCTTTTCAAAAGGAAAAGTTTAACTCCCAGTGTTGTTCATTTTGTGGAGAAATAGAAACGTTTGAACATTTTATCATAGAACGTCCTTATGTTGATTCATTTTGGCAGAATGTTAATGCCTTACTTCAAAAGATAGGAATAACTACACCACTGAATACTGTTCATAACATAACAATTGGTTTCAAATTCGATTATGATGGTTAGGAAGATGTAAACATTCTTTCAAGTCATATTTGTTATAAATGTGATATCATCAGTGATAGAATACATCAAATCAATATGATGGAAACATTTCTTCAAGACAACGTTAACATGAAGGAGTTTTTATAATAATAACAAGAGCTGTCTGAGCACAGCGCGCTAGACTGTGAGAGTTTCTGGCATGTTTCTAAAACAAACTGTATAGTTGGGGCCAATTAAACAAATTTAATTTCTTTCTCGAGCTACTGAGTGGAAGCATTTTCTAATTTTCACAACATTGACCTTGACCCAACCAACCCCATATGCAATCCCATGCATGGTCTCATTATACAGTATCTATAAATTGAATTGTATTAAAATATTTCAATTCGTTCTCGAGTTATAAAGCAGAGTTGTGTTCTATTTTTAGTAACAGTGACTTTGACCTTGACCCCACCCAACCCACTACAAATGCAATCACGAGTAAAGTGTTGTTTTCGCGTATTTATGAATGAAGACCCATTCTCAAAATGTTTAAAGAGTAAAAATGCCCATAATTTCGACAAGTTTCAAACTAGAGTTATCACAATTTGCCTATGGGTTCATTTTAATATTGGGAATAAGTGTTCAAAGTTGGAATAAGTGTTGAATAAGTTTGAATAAACTCCCTCAAGCCATTCCTGAGAAACCAGCTTACCGAAAACTTTAACATTTCTATGTGTACAAAGGCCCATAATTTCAAGAAATTTCAAACTAGAGTTACCAAACTTGGTCTATAGGTTCATTTTAATGTGGGGAATAAATATTTAAAGTTTGAATGTAATCCCTTTAGCCATTCCTGAAAAACTAGCCTACTGAAAACCTTAAACCTATTTCAGACGCCGACACCGGAGCCAGTAGAATAGCTGGCTTTTTTCTCGAAAAGTCGAGCCAACAACCAACCATTTAACGTATTATATATTTCTTTCCGTTTCCGACTAACAATTGCCTTTTTCTATTTAATTTCTGCCAAAACAATCCACCCAGCAGTTTTAGTGAAAAGGAACAATTATTTGAACATATTAGCAATATTTTCCCACACATTTCAACATTAAATTGTTCTAAAACACAGGAAATGGTTACATATAACCACAGTTACAGTGTAACAACAGGGTCTTCTTTCAACCAAATTTTGTTCATTTTTTTCAAAGCACATTACACTATTTCACATCCTGATGGTAAAACCATGAACTCACAGAACTGTTCCTTCTTATAAGAAAATAGTTCAGAACTACTTCAGTTTGTCCATCATGCGAAAAACTTTCTTTTTCAATACACCTTTCTTTCTTTTGAAAATCACTCCACCTCATTTTTTGCTCAAAGCAATTGAGTTTAAACAGTCAGAGGGCTTTGGTCTTTGAACTTTTTTGAAGAATATCTGGAAGAGATCTTTAATTTCATTTTCCTCTTCTTCAGTCCATTAACATTTTTGTGTAGTTATGGCAGGCTTCCTCGTTTTGGTGTTACCCATCCCGCTCGTCTCCAAATCGGGGAAAAACTCCGCTGCCTCATCAAGTGTTTCAGTCACTCTTGCAGGGCAGCCTAACCCTTCTGCATCGATATCAGGAGTTTTTTCATAGTTTTCTGGGTTTTGCCTACTGGTAAACACAACGTCTGTACATGAAAGAAGACAGTTGGTTATTTAAAATATTCTAGTTTAATTAACAGGTGTGTTTTGTCACTGGCAATATGTATGCCGCGTTTCATTTGCATCTCTTAAAAAGATTTTGAATTATGGCCAATGTTAAATGTTTTACGTGTCGATGCTGTCAACAAAGCAAAAGCTATGACAATAACCTGACTCAGTTTCTTCTAAAAACAGACGAGCTTAAACGGGGGTATTTACACAAAACCCAAATCCACTAATCGGATCATTCTCAATGTTCATACTTGTAAAGCATGCACACTAACGGCACTTTATGATGAACTGTCAAACTTTACTTTCACTTTTTTTAGGGCTACTATTTCTGATATACACTGTACCAGAATGAATGCAGCTTATTGTTTTCCACTCACCTTCTTACTCGATATCATCTAGACATTGGTTCCTGAACTCCCCGACTCGTCCCTGGTCCTGTAGCAGCAGAAGTTTTGAAATTTAGGTTCTTTCGATGATGTCACTTGTTGCTCTAATAAAACAAAATATATGTGTAGAAATAAAATCCAGCACATCCAAACTCATCATCAGACTCCACGCAGCACATCCAAACTCATCATCAGACTCCACGATACCTCTAAATCAGCTGTCAGACTCAATGATTTGTACACACCATAATTATGTTGTAAAACACGATATTCACTGTTAAATAATGGTTATTTGGCATAACATAGTGCATACCGCTAATTGTTGAAGTATTAATTCCTTTATTTAATGAACTAAAGTCTAACTAGCATTACTGTGCGTGATAAAATTTTGTCACACATCCTTATTTTTTTGTCAGTGATTTCTGACTGTCTAACAGGTTCTGAGTTGTCTGCAACATTACACAGACACAGTTTAAAGGGATGAAGATAATGTGTTAGGTGTTTCTAGCCAGATTTGCAAAAAACAAGAATTACACAATAATCTCATGAGTTGGTGTAAAGGTCAAAGCGCTCATTTCAATATCGAAGTGTTAGAGCCCTGTCTGGATGTCCTTATACAAGGCCTTATAACAACACATGGTGTCCGCCTCGTGACCAGGAGGTTCCGGGTTTCACTCAGGTAGCATTCTCAGGTTTTTCCCAAAGACACAAAGTACTGGTTCTTCCCAGAAACTGACTCAAGAGTGTCTCGATAAGCCTAAGGCTTTCGATACTTAAATAAATAGGTTTAAAATAACAGTTAAACATATGATTCTCTGTTTTCAAATGTTGAAAAATTTTGGTTTCAATACCTCATCCCTTACGTAAGTTATCTGATGGAACCAAAAACATTCAGGATGCCAACATTCTCCAAACTAAGAATTTAACAAGAAAACTGTTTGAAAACAGATAATACAAGCTCTATACCTGTAATGTAGTTTTTGGACGTCCATAGTGTGGCCCAGGTGGTTCAGGAACAACTGCATTTGGTTCTCTTTCAGGTCCAGAACCTGCTAGACGGTGGCCATGTATTTTCTAAGGTTTGTACTGGTCACAGCTGCAGGATTTTTCAACATGGCGGCTTCAGCTGCTTTTCTGCGGGCGTCGTGTGCCCAAACTATGCCGTCCCCTGAAGATTAGTTTAAATTCAAAATGAAAATATATAGTGACAGCCATGAGAATACATGTGTAATGTAGTTATAGCTAAGCTGTCAGGTAGTCTTCAAATTGTGTGTTTTTAAGATTTTGTAGAAATTTCATGTATGCTATCTAGTACTTAGAAATGCTTATCTATATATTTCAGACACTTAAATCTTGCTACAAATGATGTATTCTAAAAATGTGTATTGTTTGCGAAAACCAAAATTTCTAAAGCATGATATCACTGTCGCCTCAACTGTTTTCATCAACGGAGTATAAAACTAACGTGTTTCCAGGGTTAAACATGAAACTTTGTTATATTTTTTAAATAAAACTACAATATTTTTTAGTTTTAACTGCATGAGTAATATTATATAGTATAAACATAGTGATTACAAGCTAATGGCTAAATGCTCATTGCAATGCAACGAATGCATATAGAATTGCAATAATATATTAACATCGAACTTCGTAGTAAGCTTATTTTTGTAATTAAACCTGTCTTAACATCCCTAAAGACCTGATAATTAAAACAATAATACAAAGTGTTACAGAGTAAACGAAGGCTAGCGCATAGAAAGTAAACGAAAGCCACAAGTAACACACAATTAATCTGATATTTTAGATAGTATTTAAGTTTTTCTTTTCTGAGGTTAGAAGTAATTAGGGAATAATTATAAACACTACAAATTGCCAAAAAAGAATACTTCGGTTTCTGGTCTTCACCAACAACAAAACAAAACAAAAGTTGATAGGGGGGGATAAGGGTAATGTGCTAACATATTAATGGTACACAACTACATATTTAATGATACGATATCAATTGTTCCATGCATGAGTGAACATCTTTTTTTACCAGGGTTATTATGTTAAGTGGTTTGAACCGTTTTAATTTTCAAAATTGCCGGCCTGGAAGTCCTGATCATATAATAACATGTATTGTGTAACAATTGTAATTTAATGCGTATTGAAAATGGTACCCACATGAATGGCTTTAGACATGAGATTTATAATTGATTAATATAGCTCGATCGTAAATATAGGACGGCCACGTTCTGAAACAGTACGACGATGATAACGCGATAGTATTGTGGTGATAACGCGAGAGTAAAATGGTGATAACGCGATAGTAGGATAGTGATAACGCAACAGCTCAATGACGATAAGCGACAGTACGAGCTTGATAATGCGACAGTACAATGATGACAAAGTATTGGAAGTAATGTTCTGATCAAAAGTGAAAGAAATAGTAAAATGTCAGCGTCTTTTTGTTCCAGTTCATTGATTAATACACTAGCGTGTGAGCTTGCATTGTTCAGATATACTAGCATGGATTGATGATGCAGTCCTCGTGTCAATCGTGTAACACGCTTTTTAAGCAGAAACCGCAGTTCGGCTACATGTCAAAGACATTTGAAAAAAATTGACCCCATTGCTATGGGTGTTGCTAATGGCTTGCAGCATCAGTAAACAGATCAATGTTGAGATGTTCCTATAATTGAAATATTCTAATCAACATTAATAAATATGGATGCATGATTTGTTTTTTTTTCCAAAAATGTTTCATTAATATACAGGTATGCATGTATTATCATATTTAGTTTGATAAATTTGTTAAATGTGCTGATAAAAATAAATGCTTTTCGTCCTCATCTGTCATTACATTACTGAATACTGGTCATTTTTAAAATATGTGAATTTGGCATATAATTATTCGGAATTTTCACGTTTAATTTAATTCAATTCACATTATTGATTCACATTATTGCAAATTGAGATACCCGATACCCGAATAGATGAATATTCAGGGCGAAACGTCTCAGGGCGAAACCTATTTCGGCGCAATTCGTCCCAGGACAAAACGTGTTTCAGGGCGAATAGTCCCCGATTCTAATAGCAATGGCACAATGGTTAAAGCGTAGTAAAATATCAATTTAATTTAAATTAGCAGTCGTTATCGCGATTCGTATAAAGAGCAATGGTGCACACGTTTTAATAGCTCGTGAATCTAAAATGGAGGTGTTTTCTTAAAAATATTTATGGAACATAGTTGAGGAATGAATTCTGGTCACAGGTATGTAAACTTTATTACAAAATAACAATGCTGTGTTCATTCAGCGCTTAAAAGTAGCAACACAAATTTGGTCGCTGCAATATGTGTTAAATAAGAGAATTTTTGACCACAAAAATGGTCCTTCAGCAATAATGCTCACGAGACAATATTGCCCATATAAAAAGAAATATATATTGGTGGCGGCTGCCAGACCCTTACACGAAATGCTAACAATTGCTTTGATCATTACTGATTATAACACCAACTTAATTGTTTGGCCATTAAGATCATATTTTAAAAGCGACCTGACAAGGAGATATATACAGGAAATTATTACATACTTAAATTCTACTTCTAATATCAAACATAAATGACTTGTTTTGCTACTACATATAGTCATAGCTTTGATGAAAATTAGCTTGAATTATTAAATAAATTACGAAAATTCCTGTAAGTCAAGTTTTGGTCAGACATTTTTCACAAGAAAGCTAACATTCTGGGGGAAATTTTAAGATACGATACTAACCACTAAGAAGAGCATTGCATCATCTCACCGAAACAGACTTTTCCCAATGGTAAAAATGGCTAACTCAGTTAAACACCGTAAATCCTATTACATCCACTCAAATAATGTTCGTAATTTCAGAAAAACACTACCATTCTTTCTTTAGAACCTTAAAATAGAAATCATAACATTATTTCACATAAACACTTTTGGAAACTTTAAATAATCCTATTTGAATTGGCACTCCTAAAATTCGACAAACACTACCGCCATCTTGTGCTGAAGACTACTTTTTTCCATTCGTGCATATTTAATATTTTGAGTGAAATATAAGTAAAAATTATTGAAAGTTGTTTAAATGAAATTTTAGCAGCCAGTTTGTATTTTTTTAATTTATCACTGGTCCACCGGTACCGCGACTCCATTCTTTTCCCAGACACGGGTACCAATCTCAGGGCGAATCCACGATACGTTTAGGCACATATTCTATTCCATATTCTATCAAAATGTTTAACATGGGAATGTTTTTAATTCTCAATGTTTACATGTAGGCTAAAAAGTGTAACTGAGCAAGAAATTGTCCAAATTGAACAGGTTTGGGCGAATATAAACAATTGTTTAACACGATGTAGAAAATAGTTTTTCAGCAGGTGCGCGTCCCATTTAAAATTAAATGCATTATAGTTCATAGTTTAAGTTATTCTTTTTTGTTATAGAACGTTTAAAATAAATATAACATACTTCTTAATCATGTTTAATGTTAATTAAAGTGTTAACTGAATGGGTATCGACATGAAAACAAAAAATACTTACACGTGAGTGAGACGAGACTTGTCTGCCTACCGTCTGATCTGTGCAGGAATGTTCTGCGCATGCGCTTGTCATACGTCAATTTGATTGGTTAGTGGGGGTTCAGCGACTAAGTAAAATTTCTAATCTCTTCCGCGGAAGTTGTCCGTGTCCATAAATCCGTAATTTGTGGGTTGCAAAAATTTGTGGGAATATTGGCCGTATTTGTGTTTTTGAATGGTCAGTTGTGAGGTGCACCACACAAGTAGCACATTTCCCCACAAGTTAAATTCGTACTTGCCGCGCAACTCGAAACTACCCTCTCATGTGAGCGGACGGACGGAAGGACGGACGGACAGGACGATCACTATATGCCTCCCGCATCAAGATGCCGGGGGCATAATTTGAAAAATATCAATTGGAAGTGCATTGTGATCTTTTTCTCAGCGATAAAACAGTGCACGCAATGTAACAAGATGGCCACAATGGCCAAAAGGTTCACCTAAGTACTGACAAAACCCTTACGGAGTTTCAAAAATGTTATGAAGCAGGTGCGCCATAATGGTTTTGCTGGGATATTATGGCCATTGGGGGTATGGTGAAGGTTGGTTGATCTATGAAATGTCTATGTCGTAGAAGGGCAATTTACTACGGATGGCAACGAATACCAAAATTGATATTCGAATATTTAATTGAAAAAGGTATTCGAATATTCGATCGTCGGATGCAGTAGTTATTATTATTATGGAAATGTATAAAATACTAGAAAACTGCGGCCAATACAAAGACAAAGCGCTACATATTAGAACTATGTTGTGTTGTATTACATTTTTAAAAGACTTAGCCCTCGATTAATCTCATGATTTATTGACAACTATGCTGTCTGTTCTCACGGCTTTCAAGCATGTGTTCAGAGTACCAGGAACCATCGGATATACCTAGAGACGCGATGCGTTATGTCAGGGCAGTAACACCAATTAGCATCTGCATTGCGCTTTAATCTTCTACTACTGATAACGATACAATGGGCCACATAATGGGATTAAAATGCATTAACAACAAACTGTCAGCTACTTAACAATACGGTGCTAGGTCGACTTTGACACCTAGCCTGCGTACTAGTGAAGCTAAGGCGAGATGAATGCTTGATATTTGGATGCTAACATTGACAAGAACTGTATTATGTATGCTGTTTTAAATTTAATTAATCGGATAGATAAGTATTCGAATACCTAAACATATTCGAATATTTATTATTATTATTAGCCAACATAAGAGGAAATATCTCAATTGCAATAACTGTAATTTTTCAAAGGCACACGGTTGTCAGACTACGCAGAATAGGTCCCCTATACAATTAGCTCACCGAGAAATAAAGGATCATGTGAGCTATTTAGCCAATACCTAATCAAAAGTATCCATGTGTTTTAAGTGCACCAGTTAATAATGCAGTATTTCGAAATATAAAGGTTCTTCAATATGCACACATTTGGTTTCGCAAAGGCCTTTAGCAACAACAAAATACAAACTTGAACAAACCTGTCTGTTCGATAATGGCGGTGTTCGACACAGACTTTTAAGTTCCGACATTGATCTGCTCCGACGAACAACAGCTGGTTCTTCTCCTGGATAATACAATTGCTGAACACTTAAATACTAAAGGGTGTTTGCAAGATGCAACATTCAAGTGTAAAATAAAGAGTATATACAAAATGTTTGATTGATTAATTGACTGGTGTGATTGAAGAATTGCTGAAGATTGAATGTAAAATAAGTAATTCAGTAATGACTGAATATCGATTAATAACCTAGTGAATAATGGTGTGTGGGTTAATTTAATGTCTGACCGTCTATTTGAATGGATGATGAGCAAAAAATAAATAAATATATAAAACAAACATTTTGTATACTATTAAGAATCATTTATCATATCCATGTTGATTTATTTATGTTATAAACAACTCTATTTACCTTAGTTAGTACAACATGACAACTATTGATCTGCACGGAGAAGTATGAACAAATGAAACATTGCACTTGTTTCCTCCAAGGAATTGAGCAATACCAGTTATATGCATTTTAAAAATTTATTTCCGATAAGATAAAAGATTTGACGGGAAAATTGATGTTGTGTGATTAACACTTCTCTGGCGAATTGCCTTCAAAGAAATCTTGTGTTGACTTAAATTTCAGATTTTTGTGGTGTGATAATGTATTTTTACTTTTGCCACAGCATCAGTATTTTCTGCCCAGCCATTGTATGCTGTTGTTTTCGGTAGTCTTTTAACACAGGTCTTTGCTCCTATTCAGCTATTGACCTGTCTTGATTAGCATTTTAACTTTCTTCCTGTTATCATTTCACTAACTTATCTCGTTCAAGTGTTATTAAGTGCCGCCATTTTCGGTACAGTTTTGTGAATCTGTAAACGCACGAGCAAATATATTACTTAAATTATGGTACGGCACGGAGGGCAGTATTGCTGTCAGGCAATAGGTTTTGGTGCAGGTCACTACGGTCGACTATCGAACTCGGTCCTGCAACCTAAAATTGTGTTGTGGTTTTGGTTGAATGGCGTCAGTGACTTGGCCAAAATCTCATGAGTAACTTGTCAATTTATTAGCTCGAAACGTACCTCTACCAATACGAGATAGTTGCTCCTTCAAAAGCATCGCAATGATTCGTGTAGCCATCCGTACTCAGTATAGCAACATCGTGGCATTGTCGAAGATATCGCTTATGTTTCATGTTATCCTATTTGTCTGTATACGTATACAATTATAGACAATCAGATATATACATGTATAAGTGTAGTATTTTACCTCTTACAATCCGATAAATCAAATGTATGTATGTATGCAGATATTCGAGGCGAATAAACAGCCACAACTCGCTTAACTACAGTAATGGAGAACGGTTAATATGAATACAGAGCGCACTTATGGATAATCGGACAAGATCGCATTGTGTTACTTCTTTTACACACGGTTTCAGTTGCTCTAAACTTAAATGGCCAATTGAGCTGACGCCATGTTAACTATATATATAAATAACATTGTATATTAGGAACAACTTGTTTATCAAACATTATAAAAGCCTGAACATTCATGTAGAATATAATTTATATGCATGTTAATATTTTCATTTAAATATTAACGTATGCTAGCTTAATTGGCCGTTAAAGTTTTGAGCAAGTCACATTTGCTTTATGACGAAAATTGATTTCAAAATATGTTTAATATATACTATGACCTGCATTCGCTTCTAGACTTCCAATACAACATTTGTGTTGACGCGATTTTTAAATATTGGAGGCCTTTACAAATTTCAAATACAAGTTGAAGAATGTAAGACCATGTTAAGTACGAGTGTTGTTTCAGAAATAGAGTGTTATTATTGACATCTAGTTTATAACATCATCATACAACAACATTTAAAATCACGATTGATTAAATGCAGCAAAGCATCTTACAATTAATATCAATACATGTGTATCTGCAAAACAATGAATTGTATCATTTTTTTAAACAAAGCATACAGCGATGCGGCCCGCAAAACGTCAATATAATACACGTCATGACGTCACGCACTTATTAATTCTCAACATAATGTCCATTCGTTATTCTACTACATGAGTATATAAAACAACAAATCATTTACTGAGTTTCCTACATATTTTCATCCCTGTAAGTTACCATCCAAAGTTAATTGATTGTTCAACATAAGAGGTACAATATGTCTTTTGTAAGCCGTCTCTCTACCCAGCTGAAAACATCTTTTATAGCGTGTAAATGCACAACTTACTTTGTATGCTTTCTGATGATTTAATTTCATTTATAATTTGTCCATGTGTTATTCTGTTTTTATTACGAATCGGATTTCCAGTGCTTCATTTGACGTCAAAATTCCAATGCTGAAGCACATTATTATATACACAATCCATCAAGAAAGCAGTTGACGTGAAGTCAGTACAATAAAAAGTCGCTTAATGACGCATCGCTGTGTGTTTTTACAATAATTTATGTAAAAGAAACAGAAGGGTCCTTATGAATGACACATATTTCAGTTCCTGCATGCTGCCACGATATCTATTACACCAATAAAAAAGGTCGTACCTAACCTTTGAAATTCACACATGTGCTTAGAATTTTAAGTATTTAATTCAGTCAATTAATGTAAGAGATGATGTTATTACAAGAATTCATACTAAAACAAATAACATAATGATATTATTATCTGTTTTTTACAATTATACACTATGCAGAGACAGGCCTCGTACATGTATAAGTAATTGCAGACAAAGTGTTAGTAAATTCCAGAAAATTACTTACGAAATTCATGATGTATACAATTTTCTAGCGTAATGTGCACAGAGACCTTGAAGACATCCAAACTTCTATACAAACTTTCTTCTTCAGCTTCGTTAATCCCGTATGTTTTTGGCGACATGTTATCCTCGGTTGTTGAAAGAACTCGTGCACCAGGGTCACACTTTAAAGAAAAACTACTAGTAGGTGCATTCAATTATTAATCTAGAATAGCCCGTTAATATGACAAGTAATGTTTCATAAAAGTCTATGCAGGTTATTGATGTTATAACTTAAACTGCCTACTTTTGTGGTGCTTTATTGGTCAGTTGAATTGATCGTTAACATCTCTTATCAGAGAGCATTTACAATTCATGAACAATGCTGTCATTTCATACTGTTTACCAATATGCAACACAAACGGTCATGCTACATGTATCCGTTATGTTTCAGTTCAAACGGTTAAACAGTCAACTTTTAATAATGTACCTTCTAGTAAATATCAAGTAAAAGCAAAATGCATTTGAGAACTTGAATGGATTAAACGTTTAGAACATCCTTCCTTCTGGACTTAAATGAACATATTTTCAAATTTGGATACATTTTAGAGATAGTTTATTAATCTAATTTGCTTTTTTAATAAACGAATTATACTAAGAAATAACCCCCCAAAAAATATTAACATTGGTAAGATATCTATCTGATATCTTCAATATCGGCCCGAAATCAAGAGCGATATCCTGTCGACAAAGTTTTACCATTCGGCATGGCAATTATGCTTTTAAAAAGCATTTAAGTTGAATTTGTAATGCAAATGTATTGTTTGGATGAGAGGTTTAAGGCAAGGTTAGGTCACAGCAACAGCAATTTATTAGTCAATCAATACTTATAGTAATATGCTATCACCAGTTCAAGAACATATTATTCTACGAAGTTGTAACTATATTACACAGGCTAATGTTAAGTCAGAAAATATGTACTTAACTTATTAGAGTTGAGAAAACTGTACTTAATGTCTATAAGACATACTAATACTAGAGACTGCTTAACAACTTGCAAATAGCGTGCTCACACCAATAGCAGTGAACTTCAACAACGTGTTCTGACCCAGCAGTTAAGAGGGGATGGGTTTCCAGGGAGATCAATGTTTACATGAAACATCCTGCACAAAATTGACAAAGAAAGTAACAAATGGACAAGAAATACCATGCATTTCTGGATATGTTTGTCAGATGAACATATATCTACTATTTATTTTACACCTAAACCCTATCAGACAGAGATACATTACGAGCAATTCTAACGATAAGCCAACGACTGGACGATATGCCTATCCGATGTGTACTTGCTGGCTAGTGATGACGGAAAGGTATCATGCCGATATTCCGATATATATCCCATATTTGATTGCTGGCTGGAAAGCAGAACATGGTGATATACCACGCAGGTAACCACATAATTTTTGTATATGATTGTTCCAATATATATTTGAATTACCTTCCACAAATGTTATTGAATGTAAAACATATCTATTCACACTAATCCATTGCATTAATGTTCTATTATCATTCAGCCTTTATAATGTACGTAAAGTTAATACCAGTACGGTTTATTTGTTAGAAATACAGTACAACTGTTACAAGTTTTTAATGAAGTTTTTTAAGTTTTTAATTACAATAATAGCACCACTGTTAATGCCACTGTTTATAATGTATGGCGAAAATGACCAAATATAAAAATATTTTAATTTTAAAAGAATTATGTCGTATCATTACTGCTAACCATAATAGAAACCTTAGAAATGTTAGATCTTAAATGTATAAACTGCATTTGATTTAAGATTCTTAAATTACATAGAGGATATTTGTTATATTCAGTAGAATATCGATTTTAATTTATGAGATATCATATACATTTATATTTTTACGAGTGGCACAAGATCAATATTCTGCCGAAACCTACACAATTTTCTTTTCATTTTATCATTGTATGCTGTTTACGCCGTTTTGTTTTGTTACTTTTTTTGTGATCTTGATCTGCGTTTAATTTGAAAAAAAATCGCGTCATGACGTTACAATTTGGGCCCTGTATCGTTGGTAGTCCGTTTCATTCACTGTATTAAATCGGGAACCAGTGTGAAACAGTGAAACTTACCGGAGTGATAATTTTCACTGTTTCAGACAGTCAATTACCAATTTTATTTCACTGATATTTTCCGATAAATCACTGGTCTTGAAACCGGGATGCCCAAAGGAAACTCAACCACAAAACTCACATGCGTGGGAACTTGGAATTGGAACCCAATCGCCAAACAACAGACGGAGACATATTAACTACAAATCTGACGCTGGCATCATTGCGAAACGTGTTAAGATTTTATCCAATGGTGTTTATTTGTACAGAGAAGTTTTTCAACTTGACACTTTTTTGATAGTAAGATTGGAGCTTTTTAGATATTTTTTCACCACCTATCAAACAATTTCGTCTAAAATTACGTCAGACATTATATATTAAACAAATGCTCCTATTTAGTTCAATCAAATGTAAAGCAACATATCGTACATCATATACATCATACTAAACATAATTTAAAACTGAAGCTATCAAACACAATATTGCTAATGGCTACAACAACAACTACTACTACTACTAATATTATTATATCTACTACTACAACTACTACTTCTAGTACTACTACTACTGCTACTACTACTACTACTACAACTACTACGACTACTACAACAACAACAACAACTACTATGATACTACTACAACTACTACTACTACTACTACTACTTCTTCTATTACTTCAACTACTTCTACAACAACATGAAACAAGTGAATACCCATCTTTCTAAGTGTATTTGATTTCCTGGATATTATCCAATCACGATTCCCGTTCTTTTAATTTAATAATCTGCGTATTATTCTTGCTGATGTTCATGACTTTATCATAAATAAATTTACAAAAGTATGTCCAACAAACTTTCAAATCTTATATCGTATATATGTTTATGTATCAAGATAGCGAATGTGAACAATGATAATCTAATCTATAACTGAACATGACCCAACAATCACTTTTACTTTTATACAATTTTAATTAGTTGACTAAACGATACAATAAGTGCAATTACTTACTTTGTTTGCTACACACTGTTAATAATCACATTTTATAACTAACGCATAAAACATTCTTATTGTAGAAAGTTGTTTTTTACATTTGACATTGTATAATCTCATGATTAATCCACTAGATACAATAATAATCACAAAGATAAATGTCAAAATGTCTGTTAATAAAGTTTATTGTCTTGTGAAGTTGGAAGAGAACAGTATCACACATGTTGTGGCTTTTTTCTGTTCTTTCTATATTCATACTGTTGTACTGATGCCTTGAAGTGGAAACTGCACGCTAAAAAAATATAACAGTTTAAATAAATTATTATTATCAATAAATTCATGTTTTTGTATTCATTTATTTTTAGTTAGTTTGACCAATTCATATTATTTTAATAAGGAGTATTGTCTTTATAAACATAAGATTAAAATTTATTATTTGTTGTTAATTATTTAAAATAAGAGGACAGTGTATCAAAAGATCTATAAAGAAGCATTACTAAATTTCTGGTGTATTTTATTCACTAGTAAACAACACGTCCGAATATCCGAAATATATGTATGGATGTTTAGACAGGTTATTCAGTATATTTAATCGATATACATTCAACGAGATTAAAATCACTAAAAGATTGCGATATACTAACATGAAAAATAATGTTTAGTTACAACGACATGCAAAACGAACGCAAACAATTTAGAAAACTATGTTTTTATGTATGACATACAGTTAGTCCGCCATATTGTATTGTCCATGAGTAATCCGCCATGGGTTGGTTGACGTCAGACTAAACCTACAGCTGGTAAATAACCCCACTAAACTGGTTACAAAACAGTAACATTTATTGATTTCAAAATATTTTCCGGTTACAGAGATTCAGTTTGTTAGTTATGACACCTGTTACGAAACTGTTGCATATTAATGCCATGCACGCTAAATTAAACAAGGAAATAATTGTGAGAAAACGTGCAGCAGTTTTAATCTCGTTTTTTTCTCGATAACGTCGTTACCGCCATAGGACTCATTTTCGCTGACCGCGTCACACTTAATTACATTCTAAATAATATATTAATAAAACGTGTGTACATCTGTGAGAACATCTTGCAAACCCTAACACTTAGCTGTTTTTCTTCTATAAATAATGCTCTAAAAGTGAACCTACTTGTTAAATGTTTTTGCCGATCTTCACACATTGGTAACCCCTGCTAATCTATATTGCTATTCATGCACCGAGGAAGGGGGAAGGAGAGACCACTGTAGAGAGTTTGCCATTTTGTAAACTCTATTTGTGTATCTTGTTTACTCCAGGTAATAACAGTAGTTCAAAATATACAAACGCAATGAAATCACGTGCTTCGTGAGTGAAACAAAATCGGCTAGCATAGTTCCCGATCATATAATTATAGATTATCTAGAACACAGATTGATTTCTTTCTTCTGGAATTTAAAACCCATATTTAGCTATTTTAGGATGCATTACAAATATACGATGTGATATTCTGCAGGTCAACCTCTTTCCTTACTATTTATATTTTCCCATATTTGGCAATCCGTCTACGATTACAAATTTATGTCCATTTTTGCCATCGTGACAGTATTACAATACACTCTTTCTTCGAACTTAACGGTGTTTATTAATCTGCATCGTATTTATTTCGTTCTCTTATTTCGTGCATTCCTTTGTTCCTTCCTTCATTCATACTTCCTATTTTCCCTCATTATTGTTCCCCAATTAATTTCACATTCCTTCCTTCCTTTCATTTCTCCCCTCCTATCAAACGTGCACATCCACTCTCCCTAACTCGCTTCCTTTCTTGCACCATCGTGTGTGTATTTCATCTATACTTACTAACATACACATCATCATCATTTCAATTATCCTCTCGTCCATCATTCAAACTTGTCCTCATTTCATTTCATTCACCTCTTTTACATTAATTAATATACAAACGAACCCAGTACAATAATTGACATAATTGATTGATCGTTTAACCTAGGACTTCAATCATTGTTTATGGAGATGACTAAATACAATCGTTAACTGTAACATACGTTTGTCGGATATTGAACTGGGTAGGCATGGTTATAAATCCAATAGCGATCGGTCAAGTCGTATTCAGTTAAAAGGCGAAATGTGCACATTATCAGTCTTAGGATGGAGTTCTGTGTCCGTGACGTGATCGTTGTGTATTGAATAATCACGTAACATAAAGGCTAAAGAACAACAATTTAAAGTGAATTATAATAACACATTACTCACAGTGATCTGCCCTTAAACTCGCCATAAATATATGCCCTCCCACAGACGTTTAAATATTGTTTACCCTTTGAAAGCATTGTAATAATGTATTTGAATAAACGTGTATGTATAAAGTCATAATATAATATTGACATCAAAGAACAAACGCGGATGTAAAAGTTTGATTGTCCAATTTGACTGTCCGATGCCTTTATTGTTTTTTGTTTTTTTAAGTAAATAACGTTAACATGTATATTTACTTGTTGCATGTCCTGAGAAGCAGCGCTGATGCAAATTTCGAAAAGGACTATAGTTCTTTAGTTAAAACTGATACGTGTAGTGTCATAATCACAATTTATGCTTTTCACCTTGACTGCCTTTTTAAAATTCTCCATCATCTGACCTACCTAATAATTCGTTCTAAGTACATGATTTCGTAATCGAAACGGTAACGCATGCTTGTTTATATTCCTTCTCCTCTAGCCTAATTCCAGAATGAAAACAGTTTAGAACTGTTTTTACATGATCCATGACTGATGTCGTAATATTCAAACGAAAATGATAGCTTTTAAGCGTTAACACGTGGTACCACAAAATCGTGTTTGCAATGTCTATTTTAGTTTTGTCATATTTTGCTTGTTTTGTTTTAAATCTTTGATATTAAGCCAAACGCTTAATATCAACTATTTAAAAACGGTTTAAAAAAGCGATGCAAATAACGAATAGTTTAAACTACTCATTTTATTATATGATATAATTATCAACAGTTAAGTATTAATACACTTCATTTGAATAATAACATCAACAAGGCAGAAAATATAATAATTGTCCGAAATAAAATGTTAATGCTAGGAAAACCTTGGTCAGAAAAGAGGTTGAATAAAAGATTAAGATTTTTAATACCAAACAATAATGTCTTG
Organism: Congeria kusceri; assembly: GCA_027627225.1. Classification (NCBI taxonomy): domain Eukaryota; kingdom Metazoa; phylum Mollusca; class Bivalvia; order Myida; family Dreissenidae; genus Congeria; species Congeria kusceri. The sequence continues at coordinate 2,341,066 of CM051026.1, read as the reverse complement.
TACATGTAATCTACGTGAAATGTATTTATCTGTAAAATATATTTCACAATTGGTTGTTTGAAAGAAACTCTGATTATATATGGTCAACTGATCAACTATGATAAATTATGATTAACAATTTAAAAAAAAGTTAAAATATACATGTATTTAGCTTGGATCAAAATTTGTTAACTATTTTCCACTATGATCATAATTCTTTTAGTTATGCAGATGACGCCTTAGTCATTTATTTTATTTTATTTGAAGAAATAATTGATGTCTACCTCTCATTATTAAACAGTTGTTTTTGAAAACGGATATCAAAAACAGTGATTCCATTTCATAATAACGGCAGATAGAAATATATTATATAATATAATATGATTATATATACTGATACCGTATTATAAAGATTTATTAATACTGAAAGAGAAACCAATATAACAGTCAACAATAGTACTGGTTAGATACACTGGATCATAAAACATATCTTGGGTACAATTTTAATCTTTCTGAACGTAGTTAATTTAATTTTCACTTGTATGTTAATTATGACTTGACGTCAACTTTCTTAGATTATTTTTAACAATCATTATATTTATCAAACAATTATTTTTAAATCATTTAAACAATGAAAGATTATATAAAATGTTAACAAAAGTACACACTATGGTTTAATGAAAAGAAAAGAAAAGAAAGTCGTTTTTTATCGGCAAATAAACAACGATTTGGAGTTCTGATGCGTGCGAATTAAACCGTGGTTTAAAAGCGACGAATCAGAACTACATAGAGTTGTTTATTGGTCCATAAACAGCGATGTTAAGACAATTATTTCGATTCTAATATGATCTGACAAAGATTTGTTTGCAATTTTAACGTGAATTACATTTAAGGTAAAAAGATTCTAATGACTTCGGAAATACTCGGGAAATATCGGTTAACTTCGGCCCATTCGCAACTAACCGTAAATCTAATCGATCTGATCCGAAACAGAAATTATTTTCGCGAAATGAACATTACTTTTCGAATGTTGAGACGTTGATACAAATTTACTGTTACAAAACTTTTACTGATAAAATCCAAACGAATGACGTCAGTCTCGGCACTCTTTTTTGCGTTGTTAATTGAGTAGTTTAAAAACTATAAGTGGTTCTTTGTCTATAGAAAAATATGCAAGTATCATGGACTAAAATATTATCTGACTACATGTACACAGACTTTAATTGCAAAAAGTAGCAATAACACACAGAGAATATATATTATTCAAAACGAATATGCTTATGTAGATGTGTGACAAACTAGATCAGAAAACAGTTTGGGTATGTGTTTAAACTTTCAAGATAAATTTCAACCCAACATTGAGTTTTGAACAAATAATCTACATTAAATTTAATTGTTGGTAAAACAATCATTCATAACTATTCCGATTTGCAATTTTATATGTGGCAGAAACATGTAGTTGACGATGTTACTTTACTGATCTCGCCTTTTTTTAGATGAAAAATGTACAACACCGTGATCACACAGTTTATCCAGTACGATCATGATTAACTAACACTGTCAGTGTAAGAGGGCAACGTTAGTCCGATTAAGTAATTACAGTTCATAATAAGTGATAATACAATATACACAAATATTTAAATTGATTAACATAAAAATGCATTTCGAAAATATCACTGCCAACACACATTTTAATGCAGGTCGATGTGGTTTCAACAAGATTAATACAATTGCAGACTATGATATAATAAAATATAATCTGATTACATATACACAATTTAAATACACAATTTATTTTATGCAGGCCGATGTTGTTTTAACCAGTTTGAAGCCACTCCACATTTTAAGACTTAGACCTTTTACTTATGTAATTAAAAAAATGATACATTTCGGAAGCACAAAAACACATCTTTTGTTAAAATAAAAAATCGTTTTCTACTGTCCAACTGTGCTTTGCAAATAGCATTGACAAATGTGTTAACAATCCATTCAAATATAAATCATATATTAACGAAAAAGTTTACAAAAACAATGATCAGAAATGTCCACCTCCACCAATGAAAAAAAAATTATATATATAAATTAAAAATATTCTTCAATTGCCATCTCTTAAATCTCTACCAGTCCACGCTGATAAGCAGAAATAAGTGGAAATACAATAAATGTATTGTTTATCAGTCAATAAATAACGACTTGGAGTTCTGAAGCGTAGGAATTGAACCACGCGGGCGTTAGCCCGAGTAGTTTAGAAGACACGCATAAAAACGACAAAAAGTAGTCGATTCTAACATGATCTGATAAATAGGTCTTTTCAATTATAATGAGAATTAACATTTTACTGTGTTCCGCCCACTTTACCGCGCGAACTTAAACGTGCGTCTCCGCTGTTACCAGTGACGTAATTTGCTGATACAAATTAATTGTGACGTCGCTTTCATTGATAAAATCTAAGCGTTGTTTACTGGGTAGTTTATTAACGATAATGGTGTTCTTTGTCTTTAGAAACATTATGTTAGAATCGAATATAAGATGATTACTAATACACAAAATAAAGTAGCAAATAGTTTCAATAAAACAAGAAGAAAATATGTCATTCAAAATGAATATGCATATGTATACATGTGACAAACTAGATTAGAAAACAATTTGGGCATGTCATTAAAGTTACGAAAAATATATTTAAATTTGCCATAAAGTTTTGAACAAATAATTTACATTAAATCTAATTGTTGGTAAAAATATCATTCCGAATTTATTCCGATTCGCAACTTTATGTATTGCAATAACACGTAGTTGACGATGCTATTTTGCTGATCTCGCCTTTTTGAGATGAAAAATGTACACAACCGTTATAAGACAGTTAATCCAGTATGATCATGATTAACTAACAGTGTCAAATGTAAGAGGGCAATGACAGTCCGATTAAGTAATTAAAAAGATTATAGTTCATAATAAGTAAAAATACAATATACAATTAACACAAATTTTGCAATTTATTAACATAAAAATACGAAAATGAAAATATCACTGCCAACACACATTTTAATGCTGAACGATTTGGTTTCAACCAATCTGAAGGCACTCCACATTTTAATCCTCAGACTTGGTAAATTTAAAAATTGGTACATTTCGGACGCACAAATACACAGCTTTTGTTGAAACAAAAAATCATTTTATAATGTCCAACTGTGCTTTGTAAATAGCATTTACAAATGTGTTTACATTCCATTCAAATATAAAACATATATATTAACGAAATAATTCACGAAAACAATGATCAGACAGGTCCACCTACGCCAAATGAAGAGAAACATTAATTATAGGGCTGACATTAAACAAATATTATTCAATTGTTAGCTCTCAATTCTCTATCAGTAGAAGCAGATAACCATTTTTGCAACCAGTAAAAAAAAAGCTAACATAGTAAATAGTTGGCCCGTATTTGCAAATCCATTCCAATAGATAAGAATAAAGAATATACTTAGACTCAAGAAAAATACTAATGTGTTCGCAAAATTGTTAGTACCAATATCGCGTTTTATAACAAATCGTTCAATAAAAAGTTCTTTACTTATACATGACGAATACCAAGTAGAACAGAACAGTTTCAAACATATTCTTTATTCTTATGTCTTACTGTTAAGAATGGGTTGGTGAATACGGACCCTGAATCCAAACTACAAACACATCTAATAGACTAGTACCGATAATGAAACACCAACAACATCATCAGTTATGTCTCACACATTAATGTCCGTCTTTTTATTTAAAACAACAAACAAATGGCCCATACGTTAAAGAACAATACAGCCCGAATAAATATACAGTAAACATGTACTTAACTCCTAATAATTCATACGAATTTCAATGTAAATCTTTGACATATAAAAAAGGTGCATTCACTAAACAAGCAAATATTTAACATCAAAGTATGTGTTTGCAAATTAAAAATCAAACATGTCCCATTTTATCGTAATAAAACATAAATACACAAATAACATAGTATTATATATCGCAGTGCATCGCATTAAATAGATAAATTACATTAAAATATATGGTATTCAACAACAATACGACATAAAATAAATAACGTGCTGTTACACTTTGATGATAATCCAAAGGTTAACTAATTCTCCCGTTACTTCAGCAGCTAATTTATTTCGAAGAGTGACAATACACTCGAGTACACATTTTAGGGGGTCATATAAAGAAGAGTTAAACTATGTCTTTAACAGGTTCTCTGTGTTTCAACTACTACAAGGTGAATGTATACAAATATATGTTAAGACATCCTGTACTTTTTTCTGTATTTTGCTCTAGTTTATATTAATGCACCTTAAGCATCGTCGTCGCTTTCGCTTTCTTCCTCAAATACTGAAAACCGACAATCATTCATAACTGAAAGTATTTGAAGTCCATCATCAAGTATCTGAGCTGTGTATCGTCTGTGAGGTGACTCGCCGTTAAGCTGAACCGAATTGATTAGCATAGCAACTGCGTATAATACTTCATGGCGTGGGTCGAAGTAGCAAATCATGGCCCGGCTGTCACCCTGTTGTGCGAAAGGCTAATCTGTTCGGCGGTCACGAACAATTATTCTCAGACCATTTGCGGTTGTAGCATCATGCTCGACAATAATGCCGTAACCAGGGAAAGACTTTGCGCCCCATATGTGCACAGGCTTTCCCCTCAAAGTCCTGATATCGCCAGAATTTCTTAGCCTAGAGTACATGCTAACATTGAGTTCAGTCCTGAATCTTGGGTCGCAGAGATCTTTACAGTCCTCATCAACATCTACCGGCAATATGTCTATTTCAGCCATTTGATCTACGCCAGCAATGAGACCTATTGGCTTTAAAACTTTGTCGACAATAAGCACATTTAAGTTCGCTTGTTGAACAACGTGTCGGGAGACGAGCGCTGCAGTGCTAGGTTCATTTATGCTTTCAGTACTGGCTTCATTTGAAGAACAAGCAACATCCTGTATCGGAACACTGGTTTCATTGTGAACTGAGATACTTGGCAATTTAATTTTCTTAACAAACCCACCTAGCGTTCCAATAGATTGAAATACTGAATCACCAGACGTACATTGTGACAATTGCTGCGCTTTTGCGTACGAAATTTTGTATCCTTTGACATCGTTTCTATCGAACTCCTTTCTAAGAATTTCTTCAACATCAGAACTTGCTGTTGATGAATCGCCTTAAAGACAAAACAAAAAGGCTATAACCGTCAAAAAATATATGAACGATCTTGCGATCGAAGGCGTTTAAAATTTCAATAATAATGATATAAAGAAACAAACGACCTTAAACCGAATAACCGTAAATAATTACAAGTACCATCTACGAGTAACAGTATGCTAACGCTTCAATGTGTAAATGCAGCAATACTCACAATTGGTTTAGAGAAAATAAATACCTTCTCAACATCTACAGGATATTCGAAGGGGTTTGCAGTGTCTTTCACTGGACATTCCTCTGCGGGGACGTCACTGCTTTCGAAAGCTGACTTTATAAGGTCGAACACGCCTTCAAGGTTGGCCTCATCATTTTCTGGAAACCAAAACGACGATATGTTTGAGTTAGTTTCTCAACGATTTGTTATCAATTATAAATAGCATAATTACTGTCGATGCCCTTGATGTTTCTTACTGTAAAATACTTTTGCTTCGTGGTGTCTAAATTGTACGCATTCGTAAAAAAACGCTTATTTGCGTGGGCTCAAAATCGCGCATTATTCAATTGCATATATATATTTTCAAATAATCATGCAAAAGGAAAATTTACGCGTGGTCTTAAATTCGCACTCTTTTCGGACCTGGAAAAAACGCGCAATTAGACGACCACGAAATTAAATGGTTTAACGGTATTTTAAAAATTGTTTACATAGACAGGTGATTTTCTCCGGTTCTGTAATCGGGATTAATGTCCACTATACAACAAAAAATAAATAATCAAGAATAACATAACCAAGAAGTTATGCTTACCAGAAAATGTGTTTTGTAGCTCGTATGACCGTACATTTAAATAAAGTGCTTTAAGTATGCCAAAGGCGCAACGTTCCAGTAAAGAATCCGCATTATGTATGATCCTGTCTGACTCCGTTTGGCTAAGGAAAACCTTGGGAATAAGTGGTAATTCCTCAGACTGCCCAACTATTAAGACTCTGATTCTTTCAAAGCCCTGACAACTGATGCTTGCATTGCACTATCAATCACGATCAATGCAAACGCATTTGTCTGTTTTATAGTTTCCATTACACTATGTGTTGACATGCGTTTGGTTATCTCAATTGATCGATCTTCAAAGTGACGTCGAAACTGCTTTGTGGTGTAAACATGTACGATATCCGTGGAAATGACACGTTTTAATTTTTCATCTAACAACGGAGAAGCTTTTGGAAAATCCTGCTCGAAAATTGTTAGTATTCCTCTAATTGTCTCACAAAAATATCTCAATATCTGAAATCTCTCTTTGGTAGAATCTAATCTCATCAAAAGATGTTCCATTTTCTGTTCAGATTGTTTAAAACTCGTCTGAGTGTTTGTACCTGAAACAAGCCCACTATAATAATCGTATAATTATTAATGGTTATGGTTGTGTCCGAACGTTTTTTATATATAATTAATTCTTTGACAGACACAACTGTTGTCTTAGGTCAATATATCATTTTTAATTTTTATCAAGAAAATAATGGTTCAAAAAGGTGGTTAAACATAGCATTATCTAGGTAAGAAATTCACCAGCAAAATGCAGTTTCGCAGTTTTATAAATATAAGAATGAAAAAAATGCATCTAACTGTCAAAAGTTCACTAACCATCTTCTGGAGATGTTTGCTGGCTATGTTTGCTAATTGCATCGTCATGTTCATTCAGTGACATCGTGTCTTTTACAGGCTGTCAATATATGCGCAATATGCATAAATATACACACTGCGAAACTATACTAGTGTTTAATTTGTTTCACTATATTTTAGAAAGTTTAACGTTTAGTGTAATGTCTAAAAAAAATCGAAATCACGCATTTGCTTAGTTTCAAATCAGGATTAAAACTATAACAAAAGGTCGTACTAATAGAATACAATTATGTTTATTATTGTTGTTAAAAGAAATAGATACTTCTACATTCTGTAGATTTGGGACTTTCAAAAATTTAGTTACATAGTTTGCTTATGTAGTTGTATGGTTTTAGTTTACTAGTAACAATGAACAAATACGTTGCACCTTCATTTTTTTCCAATGTTTCGTTCTTTCCTCTTGTGGTTCCAACGTCGGGTGGACATCCGGTATCAACTTCCTTTTTCTGTCATTGATTTTGTCACACATTCCGTTCATCGTTCCCTGGAATTAGACACTGAAGTTTGTTAAGATTGGACTAACGTATTATAGGGTAAGCCACGTGTTATATGAAATAACTCGTTCAGTTTCAGTTCGAAATTTAGCTTTACGTTCAGAGAGTTGCATGATGTCGAAATGTGTCCAAAGTATCTACGACACAATAATCACAATAACACCTGCGAAACTGGAATTAAACAATGTAAATGTAAAGTTAAAGGACCTGAAACACATTTAAAGAGTCCAGTCAGAAGATATATGGACAGGTTTTCAATTCAATACCGATTTAATCCATTAAGAATGTGAAAATTTTAGTTATTATAGAGGAAACTCATATTAGACATCTTGTTTTCGTTTATGGCATGCAATACGTCAATCAATCGCTCATTTGTTTGTGATTCTTACCGTAAATTCTTTCAATGTCATTAATAGTTCTGAAACAAAAATGAAAATAATTGAAAAATTGTCACTGTAAGAATATGAAAAGATATAAATACACATGTAATAAAACTCGTAGTACTAAGCACAAAATGTACCACGCATGTCTCTCTTGTGTTTATTATAATCAGCAACACAGTACATAGCAATCACATAAACGACGTGACGAAAAGTGTTTTTGTTACATTCATTTTATCGTTCCATCTGTTAATGACAGCTATTTTTTTGTGGTAAAAATGTGTATAGTGTGTATACTATAACGCTTACATATATATTGAATTAATAAATACAAAAGTGAAACGTTTAAACGTAACCACCAATACGACCCGCACATGCTCGGAAATAATTAATAAGGGCTGCTGAAAGAGAACCTTTCCCATAATGTTGTACTAGTTAAATCGAATATGCGCTTGCTCTTTTTTGAATTACTTATTTTGCAATAATGACATGATCCATATAACAATTGTCGGGGTTACCGTTTCCTACCAATAGACATAGTAAAAGATCCAATTGAAACATCGTGACAAAATGATTACTAGCTCATTTGCTTTAGTTTTTTTTTTTTTTTTTTAAAAAGGTTTCCAATCGTATCTTTTAATTTAATACCATTTATGTTTACGATCCAGAAAGAAAGGTTTTTGTCGAAAGTCAACTACAGAAGAATTGAAACAGATAAAGGAGACGCAAAATCCTCCAGAATTTACTTGCATTTGCCCTAACAAATATATGTTAACTAGGGTTCAAAAATATCGCACGAAACCTCCGTAGAGATTTGTTTACATTCATGCTGAATTTTCCTTCTCTTCGATATTAAAACACACAGGGAGGAGCAATTTGAACTTTGTGTCGGTTACACAGGAATATGCAAAAGCCTCAATACAGATGTAATTGTGAATGAATCTGCTTAAAGGAATAGTGTAAGTTCAAAGTATATGACACAATGAAGAATTAGTAAATAACGAGTAAATATGGAAATAAACATGCCAAGAGACGGGCTGGTACCACGTGAACTGTGGTCGTTGTTTGCCCGGTTATCGACAGGCACAAGCTAATGCCTGTATGAATGACTTTAGCACCACGTACATTACCTAAAGTGTGCCGGGTAGACAACAGCCAAATATGAGTTAGTCAAATTCTTTGGCAGTCGACCTTTCGCTAGCCGGGTTCCATAATAAAGATAGCAAGTTCTTTTTATGAGGACATGTAGCCAGATTTGTATCAGACCTGCACTCGCCTGCTAATGTCTAGAATTTGGACTTGTTAAATGTGACTGTTACAATACCACCTTCAAAATTAACTCTTAGGTTTTAAAACAAGTTGTCGGCGTATATTTTGGCACTTTCGGCCTGGACTCACCGGCCAAATGTCAACTGCAAGGGTGCTTTGTTGCATCGACAAAGTGCCAAGATAATGTTATATGGAATCAAAACCAGTTCCTATATCGGGCATATGAAAGCCATCTCCTACAGGTCTACTGATATCCAGCCAATGTCACCACAAACCAGTAAATAGTATACGATGCAGAGGTTTGGCGTCTTTATGATACAGAGGCTTGTCGCCGAATGCCAGGCAGAAACGCTACGCGGATGTAGCTCATGCATGCAGGGATATCAAGACTACAACAATAACAACTGCTGACAGCCGTTGTAGTTCCCCTTCTTGATTGAATTGTTACACCAACATGCAATTCTATAAAGTTCTAAAGAAAACAAATATTGAGCAGTAACCCATCCAGTAAGTTGCACTGTATGTGAGTATGAACGAACGCAGGAGGCATCATTGACCAGATATGACAAGTTAAAATAAGACACGCTGACTAAGACTTCAATAAGACCAAACAAGTATTGGGTTCAAACAGGTTAATTAAAACTTTGCATTGTTCATGTTTAATGTTTCTATCATTCTTTCAACCTGTTTTATTTTAAAGCATGGGATATATCATCAGACGCATAGTTTGGAAATGCCTCATAGCCTGTAACAAGTTGGACATAATTCTCAGCTGCAATGTGAAGAATATTGAGCTAATCTATGTAAGAAAATTGGAACCAAGCTATTTCAAGGCTTGCACAATGTGATTCACCTGCTGAGAGTTAATAGACGGGTAAAATATAACACAATACACCATTTGGTCCATAATTGTTATAACAGATTTTCAATTTATTTATTTTATGGAATTAATTAAATAGGAATTTGTTCAATTGAAATGTCAAAATGACAAATGTGACTTAGGTTCAAAATGTAAATAAATAATCAGACAAGCATACATACCAACAACACTAAAACGATTTTAATACGCAATAAAATTGAAATTTTAATTAGGTTCCTACCAGAAATTTGTTTGTGGATTATGTCCATCTTTTTAGGGTTGTTCGCAACCTTCTGTTCGTTTTCAGCAACTTCGATCAAGCGCGCTCTTTTAGCGATTTTCATAGACCTTTCATCGATATTCTTAGATATTTCATCAATTTTCTCAGAATGTTCATCGATTTTCCTTTTATTTTCAGCACTTTTCTTAGACTTTTCATCGGTTTTCATAGACATTTCGGCAATCAGTTCATCGAGTTTGTTCCGACAGTCGGCCATGTACGCCATTGTTAATGTCAAAGATTCTTCGGATTCTTTATCATTATTTCTACAGGTTTCAGAGGCGGCGATGAGTAAAGGATTAATTTTATCTTCGATAGTCTTCATTATGTCAAGTTTGATCTGTAAAGATATAGCAAAACTGTACGTATTTAATCAAAGCAATAACGTTTTCTGCATAATAATAGATTTGTTAAAATATAATGTACATTAACACAATACATCATATCAGTTTAAACTTAGTATACCTTTGCATTTCTTAATTTCCTCACAGCTTCCTGTGCACTGCCGTCGTGCGCTAGAAATTTCGAATCGCTCAACAGGTCGATCAGCGTCGTGAAGTAATCCTGGAGGTCTATGTCTGAGACTTCAATTTGAGAGGAGCGACGAACCGATCTAATGATGTCACGTGCCTGAGAAACAGAACACAAGAGAACAGATATTTGATTGCGAGTTGAATATAGTATATCGTGTTATATTTCTTAGCAGCGTTGTAGCCTCGGCTAAAATGGGAAGACCAAATAAGGTCATAAAATACTTTGAAAATGATATAATGTCAGAAAGATGACAGTTGCCGCATTTTCACTGAAAGTGATCAGGCAATGTGTGGCACTATTTTCGCCTCATAACGATATACCTGACATTGTACGATATTTATTTCGGTCCTATAAATTCTGTATGTTCTTTGAAGTCGTATATTAAACAAAGCGTCGCACTTTACTCTTCGTTGATAATATCGAATCAATATTATAAAGCTTGTGTGCCATTTATTACAGAGTGTTTGTAAACTTAACTCCATCTTCCACATAGGCGTTATAATGCATTAAACGCATTAAAGTGTATATAATCCTGAGTAACTATACTCGGAGCATCATGTTTCTCGAGCATTCTTCTTCTCGATCTCTCGCTGTTTAATTGTAGAATTCACCAAATAACGTACGCAGAGTTATATAATACTAGATGAATCGCATGTATGTTATATAGTACATTACATACATTGATTATACGTGTATTAAGAAGCAAAATTCTAAACATGCTTGTTACAAGAAAAGCTCCTTTGAGCAAAACATACGACGAAGTTCTTCTTTGTTACGAGCGTGTTCTTATAGGGTTCCTGATATAAAAAAGTATTCATCAATGTCAAACATGCATTGTGTGGTTATTTTTAATATCGTATGAGTGTTTGGAACATTTGTTGGTATGTCTTTGTGGGCTAACTTTAAAGATGAGCTTTTGGTTGTTTTTTTGCTGTGACATGCGGCTTTTGTCAAAATATGACTGCCGAAACCCATTTTTCTACCCGTGTCTGCATTCAGGTATGATGTATTTTCTTAGAAATATAGAAATAATGAAAGTCCAAAGAAATCATCAGGAAATAACCCTTATTACCATCCGCTGGTCCTTTAATTGAGGAAAGTGACCAGTTACCTACACAATACAGGACAATACATACAACACAACACAAAACATAAAAATGATTAAAATTGAGGCCACCGCCTTGGAACAGACAATGCAACGCATTTGGGGGTTTAAACGGTTTAAAGGCATGCCGAACCCCACAATTAGCCCAGAATTAATCACAAAAAGCGCACCTGTAAATAAACTTCAACCTCATAGCATTGCAATTCAAATTAAATAGTAATAAAAGAGATATTAATTCAATTTAATTACAATTATATTACTCTATGATGTAATGTTCATCAGAGCAACCTAATTGCAACTTTCTGAGGAACGATGAACTAAAATTAATACAATTATCAGCTAATCCCTTCATGTTGACAAGAAGTAGCACGTCATAGCTTTTGTTTTTTGCAGTTTTTGGTAGATGGAAGATTCTTCATTAAAGTGATACCAAGCTTGCACAATCTGAAATCTGTAAGCTCGCCGTTTTATAATGGGACCATATGGGAATTGGGTTTACTAGTATCTAACCTTAAATGTTCCCCCAACACGGAAGTGAAAGTAGCTTTTTATAATAAACATGCTAAACAGCGTTCAACACGTTCTACTGGAATTTTATTTAACATAAATATATTCTACTATCAGTAGTAAGTTAATATTGGACTGATTAAAGGTATCAATTAAGTCATTTCTTGAAATAACTTTTATACGCGGGATTATTTCATGCGTTAGCACATTTCGCCTCTCGGGCGAAATAATGTGGTTAAGTACAGAGGTTTGACGAGTTACGTCATTCTTTGTGTATAGAACGGAAGAGCCATACTAATTAAATGACGTATTATGATAATTTGGTTACTCATCCGTTTTTATCTGTTAAATGCTTGAAAGTGAAATATTGCATATTAATTTGTCATTGCTTATGTCAATATGACATTGAAATTCAAAAGATATTAAACATGACTGTGTTGACTGTTATAGTGAGTGCAGCGCCATTTGTTCTGGACCTATACATTAATAAAGAAATATAATGTTTCGAAGAAAACAATAACATATCGAACAAAAAAATAATGAAAAAAAAGATATTTGGCATCAATGGTAACATGGTAACATAGTCGTATGTGTAACTTGTGGATTTCCACCTCTAAATTACTGTTCTAGATCGCATTTATAAACAAAGTGAAACTCCAGCTGCGTCAGCAGGAGAGAAGCACGAGGTCCTTTATTTACGGCAACTGACCAATTGCCAAAACAACACGGCACAACACAAACAAATCATAACACAAACAAAACAAACATAAATACGTCTGGGGTCACCGCTTTGGAACGGTCAATGCAAAGCTTTGGGGATTTAAACTAAGACTAAATCAATACGGTACACACTACACTCAAACTAAATCATACTATACCCTTATTGTCTACCTTATATAACATAATGTTTCTTTTGAAACATTAAAAATAATTAAGTTCGCTCTTCAAAAACTACAGGATTTTTTTAATAAGGATTATCAAAGAAAAAATAATAAGTGTAAAGAGAGCAGCACAGAAAATAATGCATAGAAGGCAAATAATGCGTCGAGTACGGTAATCTATTCATATACGGCAAGCGGTACTAGCGCAGTTCTTTCCAAAGCATGCTCATGATATTTAATGTTTAAGAGTTTTATTTTGCTAATTTGTCGACAACGATACTTTAATAAAGTTTCTTGTCTATTGATTGGTTTAGTTTATAGCACAGACCACTGACATTAAGCCGAAAATACATGGTTCACGCGTGGGGTCAATTTTCCCTAGAAATAAACTCCGTTCATGCTGTGGAGGCGACAAGTTCCTATTACAATCTTTATTAAATGATCGTAAAATATAATTATACACGTATCGTAGTTCATGCCAATATATTAAATTCAAATCGGGTTTCTGACACTCAATTAGATATTGGTTAAAAAGATGAAAAACAAATATCCTTAGGCAATGTGTACACTCATAATTCAAACCTTTAAAAAACGTCACCAATATTTGATGAAGAATTTTGATGTTCAACCCAACATTAACCTATCTACTCAACAATGTTTTTCCATGTACAACTAGGATTTTAAAGAAATGATCCATACATTAAGTAAACTTTGGTATAATTAGTTATTATACTAATAATAAAAATGAAATAGTCTTATATCTGTTTTAAACTGACACATTTGCATTGTTGTTGGGACGATACACGATACACGATATCCGTCGCATGTATTTCAAGATCTGTACGGTACACAATAAGCTCATGCATACTAAAATCCTCCGCCGTTAAAATCATTAATTTTATATTTTAAACAACATAAAACATGTGGTTTTCTTAAAGGCCTAGTTTAAGGAATGTCTGACCACTCCATGGGGTATTCCACTCAGTGTATTGATCCACCATAAAATCTCTTATCATAATCTGCAATCGTTTCTCTCAGCTGACTCAGCAATGGCTTTGTGCACTGTTTCAATATATCTCTACCTCTGCAGCAGTGTCTTATCACAGCTGATAAAGGTCACTACACTGAGACCACAGTAGGGTGCTAAGACAGGGGTATAATACCCCAGGTTTTTTTTGATTTTTTTTGGGCGGGGGATTATACTTAGCCGTTAAGCATCAATTAATAACTTTTAAAAAAGATCAAGTGAAAGAGAGCAACATAAAAATAATGTACACACGGTACCCTGCCACTATTACTACTACTACTACTACTACCACAACCACCACCACCACCACTTCTACTACAACAACAACAACAACTACTACTACTACTACTACTACTACTACTACTACTACTACTACTTCTACTACTACTACTACTTCTATTACTACTACTACTATTACTACTATTACTACTACTACTACTACTACTACTACAACTACTACTTTTACTACTACTATTTCTACTACCACTTCTACTACTACTACTACTACTACTACTACTACTACTACTACTACTACTACTACTACTACTACTACTACTACTACTACTACTACTACTACTACTACTACAACTACTACTACTACTAATACTACTACTACTACTACTACTATTACTACTACTGTCACTAGGACTACTATTACCACTACTACTATTGCTAATACTACTATTAGTTATTGTTATTATGCTATTAATAGTTAATTATTTATTATGAAAATTATTGATTACTTAATAATAATATAGAATTAATTACCAAATAATCTGGTTCTACCAAGTGGAAATATAAACAACCACTGTTTACCTTTGTCAGTAGACAGGGAGCATTTGGTTGTTCCGATGCTATGGCAAAGGACAACTTGTTTTCGAAGTGTTTGCAGTTCAACATTACGTTGATAATTCCATCTAAATGTGTATTTTGTGAACAACCCACTCCCATGTACCCGTCGGGAGGCATAAAACACTTTGCTATTTCCCAGCTGTCACTTGCCCATAACTCAGCTTGTGTATTTTGCCACGAAGGCATCCCATAACGGTGTTCTTTAGCAATACTGTCTCGAATTCCTTCACAAAATTTCATAGGACATGGTCTGGGTTGTTTTGCTGGTGAATCATGCATGCTACAGCATGATGTTTTACCACGTTTTTTGCATACACCTGGCGTAGGACATTTCAGCAAGTTTGCGGTGCAACATATTGCACAGTCTGCAGATGCAGGAAGATTTAAATTGGACCGAACATCTTGTAGAATGCGCGTATGGACATATTTAAGCTCTTGCTCACCGAAATGTTGTAATCCATCATTCGTAGTTTCCAATGCCCACAATGCCTTCCGCCAGTTTTTCCGTTCTTCGTCTGAGACAATATCACCGATACTCGCCATGGTGTGTGCGTTGTCAGAACTTGTTATGGATATCGAGGACACTAGCAGGACAACGTTCAAAATGCAGGTCGCGGTTCGAAGACGTTAAACTGTTAATGAAAGAAATGCATAAATGTAAACGAGCATTTACTTAACAGTACAATATATTATTTAACGCGTTGATTATGGCATTTAGAACGTTTATTTGTACACAGAAAAATAATTAATATTGCATTAGACATTTGTAGCCATATCTTTAATTAAGTCGATAATACGATATAAAGTAAAGTTTACAAATACGTTGACATGGATGTAATAAATTACCACAATGATACATTGTTTTGTTTGGATGATTATATATAAGCACGTGTTAGAAATATCCGAGCTTAAATGTAAGTGAACGTGCGTGTGATCATTTGCGCTACAAATCAGTCGATGGGCTTTCAAAGAGCGTTTGCAACGTGCCTAATTCAATATAGTCACCATTGTATTACTCAATGGATGGATGTAAACCA
>CM051026.1:2235000-2320000 GCA_027627225.1 Congeria kusceri | reverse complement strand
ATAAAATAATGTGCGTTTCCTTAAATGTATGACGTTAACAATGCATGTAATTTGAGCAACAACTAATATATACCAAGTTTTTTTTATCAGATATAATCATTAACATTGGCGGAAAGTGCATATTGTTCTTATTTCACACAAACAATATTCACAAATTTTAGCATAAACGCTGCATTCTGATTGGATAATTCGCCCACGTGACCTGTCATTCATACCCTGATGAACCGGCTGCGTATGCAAATTACCTCTGTATTATTCCTGACTGTAATACTTTTTCATTCATTATTTGCGAAATGACGTCATTGTTTAGCGCGAACCTTTACGATGTTTACTTTAATTTGCTATTTGCGAAACGACATCATTGTTTTGCCCGAAAGTTTACGATATATACACCTTCGTTCATAAACAAAATGATTGATTTATCGGTAACGATGGAATTGTTAACGCATATTGAGAAATTTGAATATTTTTTAGTAACTTGTTACTAGAAAGTCACCTCCAAAATGATCCACAGCAATTTGAAATGTCTGACCAGATATTAGGAATGCCGTTCGACGAAACTGAAACCTAAACTGAAACGGGGATTCCTACGCCGGAGACTGCACGTCAGTTGCGGTCCTTAAACAGTTTAGTAAAGTTTATATCCACTTTTGGTTGTAATTATAATAATTGAATAGTATTTTCTTCATTTCATCGTTGTATGAACTGTCGGGATAATTTCTCCTAATTTATGCATAAACGCCGTCGGCAGAAAAATACTAATCAATTATTAAGTAAACACAACTGACCATGAGTGCAAAAGTGCGTAAAAAGGAAATCCGATCTGTTTCTAAAATTAAGCGTTGTCTAAACCGTACATGTTAAATAAAACTCAGGTTTACATCACGGGCTGTTGTCCAACCGATTTCGCTGTGAAAGTGAAATAAACGTTTATAATGCTTATAATGCACCTATAAAGGCTTTTAAAGACAGACAGGTAATAATAGTACTCAAATACGACCAAACCATTGTACATTTGCTCATGTCTGATTCGATGTAACTTGCCATGTACGGCGTCGTTGTAACTAAATGGTACCCAAACCAAATGACAATGTAACAATTAATGCACAGAAAAGAAATATTTAAATTATTGCGACCTACAATACGTTTTGACGCGTTCATATATGTAGACTGTTTTTTAAAATTGTTTTGAAACTTAACAACTAGTTTTATTATCTCCTGTGATCTAGATAAAATCGATATAGAAAATAACTTAATCTTACCTTTTTTGTTAACCACGTCCGACATGTATGAGAAATACTATATTGAAGTTCAATGTAAAGAAATCAAACATTATTCTAAGATATAATAAATAATAAATTCTAAATAAATATTGTGTGTTACTCAATCAAAGGCCGCACCAACGATTAGAAAAATGGCTGCAATGGCGGTTCAAGCTTTCAGTTGATAATGGCAGTAATAATGAGCGCAACCAGGCATACACGAATCCATGTAATTTAGTATGATTTTATTGTTAAACTTTTGTTTGGATTAAATCGTGGTATTGTTTCGGTTTTGTATTCTTAATTTTAAGACAATTAGCACCCATGATACAAAACAACTTAATTTCTTAAGACATATTTTGAAAGTTAAAATGCGGAAACAATAGAGAGTTATGTTTATGATAATGCTTACAACCATATTTGTAATAATTTGGTCGACGACTGTAGAATCATAAGTATTAGGATAATAAGCACCTTAAGGGATGCTGAAGTGCATAGTATAAGGTTTGTGTTGAATAAAGCTATGTTTATTTAGCGAGACTTAAATACAATCTTGTCCATGTAAATTGGCGAGCTAATAATAATACCTTTATTTAGCATGTACCGATTATTTAAATTTTCCCATAATTTTGTAATAAAGGAAAGAAAACATACTAAAAAACACGAAAACGAACCGTATTTAAAAATAAGACGATGAAAAAACACGGATTATTACACGAAAAAAATCAGATAATCATAACTTGCCCACAATCTGAAACTTTTAAACACACTTGCCATTAATTTGCATAATCTCGACTGGTCCCACCTACAAGTTGCGATTTAACACCAAACAAAATATAAAATCCTCCGCAAGGTTGGCATTTGTGAATCGACCATTGTTACGGTGAATAAAGTATTCCACAATGCCTTTGTTATCGTTAATAGGGTTTTAAACTCAACAGGCTTTCTTAAAAAAAGTAAAATATTGTGTAAATTAAAACCTTATAGTGTTGTGTTTTGCATGAAATAGTACACTATTGCGCAGTGACCATTGTTAAAATCTCACTGTTACATGTAATTATTTATCAAAACAGAACGCGCATGAATACATGTCATGTAGATAAATGACGTGATATACTTCAAATCAGCATGCTGTTACGCGTCGTCGTGTCTGTAAATAGAGACTCGGAACGTCACGGATATAGTCCGGTTTTTTCAGCCGTTTTATACGGAAATTTATTTCACAATGTGAAATACGGAAATTATGTCAGACCGGTTGTATTTTATAGATTAAATATACACGTACCAGTATTGAGCCAGAATATCTAGGTATATAATAATCTTTATTATTATATGCCTAATTATATATAATCCAATCAGCTGTCGCAAATTGTACTTCTAGACCGTCAATATTTTCCGTATTGGATGATCCGAGGATAAACATATGGCAATGTCCGAGTACTTCAAAAGTATATATTTACAGTATATAATTATCAAATAATGTATGAAACTGCTATTTCAATGGCAATATTAATTAATGAGTATAAGTGAACTACGTACGCAGTTGCTAAGAAAATGCACCAATACTGTAAATATTTCTAAATTACATCTTCACAAAAACATCGTACAACAAAATTGACGGATTTGCAAATTTTATCTCAATGAGTTAACTTCTATCCTCTGATGCGAACTATAAAAATCCAGCAACTCGATTTTTTTTATTCCATTTCTATTATCCACAAAGCTGTATAAATGTGTTTCATTTTATGTCTACCCTGGTAACCGGAAACGCGATTTTTTTTTCGCAATCTCCATAACTGGTCAGAATGTGCGAGTTGTGTAAATTTTAAAGTAAACTTGTCCCTAATCCAGTATCTGATTATGAATATTATATCACCTTCCAAAATAAGTTTAAAATTGACCAATGCATGGTTTTTAACTGGAACGTAAAAGAAACAACACGACACACAACAGGCCAGTGAATCTAGCGAAAACTGGTGTCTGTCGCCACTTTTCCCTGTCCGTTTTTACACATTGCGAATAATATCGATATCAATCATCTGTAAAATATAAGTATTCGCATTTCGCGATGATTCGATAACGAACATCCGTGTCTCACAATGTTGAATTACTGATTTAAAATAACGCGCAGCAGGAAGTTCCTATCGATCACGCCATCTTTTTAATTTGACACGTCTTAATAAAGCGTCTGCACTTTTGAAATGTGTACGATTAGTATAAGGTAAAGGCCGCTTTAAATATCGGCTCGTCCAATATGGTATATCAGCTGTGTAATCATTCAAATATATTACCGTATTGTAAAGAACGCTGATAAAGAACCTAATATAATTATTATAATATTTATAAGATATTATCTGTCAAAACACTTCCTTCTTTTTGAAGAGTTAAATCATCTCCACTGATGCGCGAAGGTATGAGCAATGCTAGAAATGTGTCCACAGACACGAATGCCCCCACCTATGCAGCCTGTTTAAAATGGCCAAGCTTTGTCTATATGCATACACTATATTTTTCAAAAGAGGAATTGTCATTCTATATTGTACTTTCTACTAATGTATTCTCTTCTTCTGTAAAGCCAGTTGACGTTTCAGCAAATTTCCAACCAATAGTTTTAGTCCTGACATTGAAACATATACTTTATCATTGAGCTATTATTGTGACCTTGACCTGGGACCTTGGCACCTGATTCATGCACGTGAAACACCGCCTGATAATGCCTATTTGAAATTCCTCTAATGCTGGAAAAAAATATGCTTTGGACATGGTCTATGGCTTAAATTCTTATATTTGACCTTTGATCTTTAAGTGTGACCTTGCCTTTGGACCTAGGGAGATGGTTCTTGCAGGCGCACACCGTATTGACATACTTAGCACTTCTGCCAAGTTATTTAAAAATCCTCCCCCGCTGGAAAAAAAGTTATGCTCCGAAAAAGGGTATAAGGTTTAAATTATTATATTTGACTTTGATCTTTCAGTGTGACCTTGACATTGGACCTAGGGACCTGGTTCTTGCGCATGACAAGATTAACACTTGTGCCAGGTTATTTGAAATTGTTTCCATGCTGGACAAAATAATGCTCCGGACAGGGACTGTGGCTTAAATTCTTATATTTGACCTTTGATCTTGTGACCTTGGACCTAATGCCAATTTATCTAAAAATCCTCCAATGCAGGACAAATTTATTGTCTGGACAAGAAGGGGAACATACGTACACACATACATACGTACATACGTACATTCATACATACATACGTACATACGTACATACGTACATACGTATATACGTACGTACCCATGATGAGGGCATAAAAAACTATGCCGAAATCGTCGTTAATCCGAATATTCACCGTTACCTTGAAAACGATGAACTTTGGTTAGTTTCGTCGTGTTTAAAATGTCAACAATACAGTGGAATTTAAATTTATCAAAAATCATTAATTTTAAGAAAATGTAAAACAGCTTTTTGTTCATAAGGTTTTATTTAATGTGTTTAAAATATTAATACAAATCTTAGTGGTTTTCACAACTTGCAGAACTTTGTGTGTGCCTTTGATTATTCAACCTATGTTTAAATTGAAATCACAAAAATCCGAATATAAAGTAAAATTATTTATGACAAAACAAAATGCAAACGAATATTTACTTAAACTGTCATTTATTGTTAAAGAACTGTCGATTATATAAAGAACGACTGCTATACAGAGAATACTAGGTTTGTGTTAAATACAGATAAGTTTATTTAGCGAGGCTTAGAAAACCTAAACCACGAGCCCGGGCCAGTAGGCGTGGTTTTCGAGCAAATGGACTTATCTTCATTCAACACTTACTTGGTAATCTATTTATCCTATCATTTTATGTATATATGTTGCAAATTAAGGAAAGACAATCACAGAATAATACGAAAAATATGAAATGACTTCTTGAAAATAAATGAAAATGACGTCATTATACGGCGTGTTTACTGTATTCAACAAGGTGGAATACTGCTAAGTTTATCCCACGGGGTGTTATTTCGCCAACGCAGGTGTAATGATGGGATAAAACATTTTTTATACTGCAGTTTTTTTAATGACCTTTCCTGATATCGTCTGTGATTCCACATAATTTTCAGCATGACCGCGCAAGAAAGTTTTGTACAGTGACCTCCCTAATATTGTCTGTTACTCGATCGCTATTTAAAAATGATCTCCAGTATAAAGAACGATTACACAACTTTTACAGTGATCTCTCCTGTTAGGGTCTTGTACCCAACCGTAATTTATAGAATAACTGCGAGTCTAAAGAACGACTACTGTCGGCATTTTTATAATGCAGTTTTTATAGTGGCATATATTGATAGTTTTACTGTCTGCAAACATCTGGTGCACATCTAAAAGTGGACGAAGTTCAAATTACGTTACACCTGCAAAACAGTCATGAAATCGATTAGTTTGTACTTTAGCGGTCCTCGGAAATTCTAAATGTAAACAACGTTTTTCACATGCGTTGACGTTGCTATGCATGAATTGTCTTGTTCCAGACGGCCGCCATTTTTTTCTCGATTCGTAATGTTTTTCTTGGAAAAATATCATTGTTTTGAATCAAAACAGGATTAAAATATGAGCCACACGCCGTTTGAGTGTTAATAAGCGGGGTTGTATGGGCGGCAGCCCCCAAAATCTGTCACTTCGCTAATTAACTGTTCAAATTTCTTCGTGGTTTACTGCGACAAGACTATTGCTTTCAGTTGAGACGTGTAAACTTGCAACTAATGGATGCACAGAAGGCCGTTTTGAACATTTATTTATATTATATCATGTTCTCTGTTACTTTTTTTTGTTATTTGTGGTTTTAAGAGTATAAATAGCTTTATTCCATTTGCAAATATGCTTAACGTGTTAAATCATTACGCATAACTGCGTCGATATCCATTTTCAAAATGGCCGGCCTTTTTGTAGAAGGCGTTTAATCGAAAAGTTATGCGATTTTGAATTCATATTTTTTTAAATATTTCACAAATTATTAAAAAAACTTTGTACAAAAATCACGATTTTTAGGTTATTTTTCCGTTTAATGGACTATTTTTTAAAATCGCCACGCTAGCGCGAGGCTCACTACATTTACGCGCACCTAGTCCTTAGTTGCGTAGAATATATATAGTATTTCCGGGGACCGCTAAAGTAAAGGTGTTCCAACGAAATCAATGACAAGCGTATTTATAAAGTCAACAAGTTATATTGACACAACTTAAATACAATACAATATTCTGTATTTATTTCAAAGGAGTTGAAGAAATTAACGAAGAAGTTATCATCACTTATAATGTTTATCCCAGTGTTGTGTGATCAAAAGTACATAATTTCCGATGTGTACACAATACAGCCCGTCGCCATATTGTTTGTAATTTTTCACAAAGACACGCTTGCTTGTTCGTGTTTTAGGAAATTGATTTTAAAATAAAGGTCAGTTTGGCTGTTAATTTAGGATGTCAGGCAATTCATTTCCTAGCGAATGCTCAAACAACACTGACAGTACCTCGGTCTGAGTGACGCCATCAAAAGGGAAGAGCGCAAATCCGGTTTTGAAGTGTCGAACATTTCCTTGCTCAAATACTGCATCATTTATCCGTCGGTGTGTTACGCAATAGACATGCTAAGGTCGTAAGTAAAATTGCAGTATGATGACACGAGTCCGTTAATGTCCGTTAATGTATTATCCCATTTTATTAAACGCTGGCTAACAAAATGGAAAGACCTACACGAAGACGAGCAATTTTACAAACACAAAGACAACTGCCAGTGTTCTAACCATTTTGTTGCCATGACACGAGCAGTGCGCGTTTTTTTAAACGCACTCGTAGGTCATCGGAGCGCGTTAACAATGAAGGGGCAGTTAAGTAAGACTGATATTTGCGAAAAATTAATTGAAGTAGTTCGTAAATACCCCATTTTGTACGATATGATATTAAACGAATATAGGGACAACACCATAAAGTCAAAGATCTAGAAGCAGATTGCCAAATCACACAACGTGCCGGGAACAACAGGTATAATTTCAATTATATTAAGCCATAATGAAGATAAAATATGTTTGATATAATTTAAAATTCAAAAACAAATGTTTAGCGTTTTTTTTTTAAGCGGTAGAAATTCATTATTGATAACAACTTCTGAAGAGAAATCCCCATTCAATAATTAACATTTCTTGTAATAGTTTTTGATACTTCTATCACAGTGTTGTTTTTTTTGTTTTTGTTTTTCTAAAGGCTGCTGTTAAAATGTATAGGATTATTATAGATGATGATGTGAAGATCAGATGGAGAAGTTTTCGCGACATGTTCGTTAAAAAGCAGAAGGCCGCTGCTGCCAGCAAAAAGTCAGGAAGCGCAGCGTCGTTTAAAAACCAATGGGGTTTCATGAACATTCTAGGGTTCTTAGATCCGTATGTGCAAGAGGCAAGGTAAGAGGAACGTTTCAAGTCCTTATAAATTTAACGAGATATAGACATGTCGATGTATTTTGGTTGTTGGAAATATTGCCATGTTATTATATATATGGTTACTCACTGTGTATTTGGGGACCAAACAAAATGTAGATAACATGACGTTTTATTTTACTTGTGATACAAAGACACATGATATAACAAATTTTATGATTTTTTAATAAATTTAGCACAGACAGTAGCATGCCTGCAGTTGACGATGAATCGAATATCGATGACACAAAATCAATGGCGATTACTGACAGTCAAAGGTATGTGCGAACATATAGGGCCTACACCTCTAAATTATGTATCTCCATAATAACCACATCGTATACCATTCTCTTGCCAAGGTGGCGTGTAGTTCTGGATGAAATACTTTTTGAACGCTTCTCGAATGTCACTGGTTTGTTTTGTCGCTCGACGTCAGGTTCTAGACAGAGGCCACATTCCTTCCGCAGGTGCTCATTGCATTCTTTAAGAATGCTAGCCGTCATAGAGGTTGATGTCTCCCTCTGAAGCAAATTGTGTAAGACGACTATGGGTTTGACTATTTCATTTACTGCTTGTGGTTTAAAGGCAATTTTCGTGTAAACATTTCTTCATATCACAGCTAACACTCCAAACGCGTTTTATACGCATCTTCTAGCCCACGAGAGTCTATAGTTATATATATTTTGATCTTGTGTGCATCCCCGCCCAGGGTATGGACGCATAGTATGTTCTTTTAAGGGGACTGCTTCGTCGGCTAGTATTACATAAGGGATTTTTTCAAGATGCTCTTCCCCTGGTAAAGGTGTTGCCTGTGGAAGTGATAGTTCGTCGGTGGCCAGAGCTTTTCCAAAGTTCGAGTTGGCAAAAGTTCCACCATCGCTGCTCCAGCCATACGCTCCAATGTCAATCATCCTAAACTGCTTGTGTGCATCAACCAATGCCATTAGCACGATGGAGAATGTCCCTTTATAGTTAAAATATAGAGAGCCTGTATTATAAGGTGCCCTCATTATAAAATGCTTACCATCTAAAGCCCCGACACAGTGAGGATATTGCCAATTTGAGTAAAACCCTTCGACAATCTGCAACCAATCGTCTTGTGTGGATGGCATCTTCATGTACAGTGATGAAAGTTGTTTTCATACTACTTTACGCAACTCCGGAATATGACCGGTGACTGTTGGCTGTCCAACTCGGTATGAATAACTGAGTGACACGAATGACTCCCCAGTTCCAAGAAACCTGTGAAAATGAACATACACACTTATTAATTTCAATTTTATTTTCTTTACCGATGTAGGCTAACAAATAAAGCTGTTAGCTTCGTATTAAATTAATAAAATTAACGTTCAAAAATAGGTATAGGCTCATGTGAGAAACTAGAATGCCTATCACGTGAATACTAACATGAGTTTATTCATTTAGACATCGTTATCTCGTTATAATTGTGATAAGTGATAACATTACCGTTATTAGTCGCAATTTAACGTATTTAATGAAAAAATATGACAATATAATATAGCACAACCACTAGATGGGTAAGCTATTGCGACACGTAGAAAATAGTTGTGCACGCATTAAATGAACATGTAATACACAAACATGAATGCGTGTATTGTTTGGTGCAAGAAATTTTGTTCCAGAGTGTCAGACAAAATGCTACACGAAAGTATGACATGCGAGTCATATTCTGATGAAATTCTGTCGTAAATTCGCTATTGATGTACGATTGCTAATTTCAGGGGTTTCAACGACGATGCAGACAACACAGACATCAGCCAATACGATCAGGAGGTGTCAGGGCCAGTAAGTTCCACCCCGCCAGCTAGCCCATTGGAGCAATCGAACATGTCTGTTGAGCAATCATCGTCTAGATGTAATGCAGTCAAAAGTGTATCATCTGCTAAAGGGAAGCAAAAATCTACTAAGCGCAAGAAAGTTGAAACAATGTCTGAGTTAGAGTCGGGTGTTCTGGAACTAGCAAAGGCTCAGTCTAAAAGGCCCGAAAATTAATCTAAACATGAAGACAAGATGCACCAAATCGATGGGTATTTCGAAAGGTGTACAATAAGAGGGCCAAACAGGGTCTAAAGAAACACAAGGATGGCTCCAAATGCAAATGTCAACAATAATGTTCCACGCTGAGATGAAAGATAGACAGACAGCCACGCAAGTTTCCAGCACTCCTGTCACATCTGAGAGTTGTGGGTTAGGGCAACTTAGAGTGTGAGCGTTTTCTCAAGAGATATGTCATCCACCAGCCGTATCTCGACAATTATCTTCAGCTCCAGTGGTTGGATGGGATACATGCGTTACCACGAGCAACCATGAGGCATACCAACAGTCTGGCTTGGACATATTGAGCGCTGCAATTTCTTCATTGCACGAATAATGAAACAACGTGTTTGAAAATATAACATTGTTTAATGTTTGAAGGGTTTATAAGTTGTCGTGATAAGGACCCCTCGTCACTATCCGTGCTGTATTTGTTGTTAAAATTGTGTACAAAGAAAAACATTTCATTGTATAAATAATACTAGGTCTGGTAATGTTTGTTTTGAAAGATATTAGAGCTATTAAAGAATATTTTGTTTATGTTAATAAGGGTTTGCTCTATTTGATTTCAACAGGTAAGTATGTGTTACCGCTGAATGTTAATAAATCGTTTCTTTCGTAATAGATGTCTTATTTGCCTCAAGTATATGGCTGGTCTAATCTTTGTCTGGCCTTGATAGGTTCCCGAGAGACTGATCGTCTCGTGAGCGGCTCTTCAACGAAATATAGCACACGTCCAAACTTTTTTTGTTTAAACGAAAATAGCGAATAAACTCCTCTTCACTGAGTTCTAATTCTTTCACTAAATGGTGAAATGTACCAAATACACTTCGATTCCTTACGATTGACCGCACCCAGTATCTATGCTTTCGCTTACGCTTACTTTTCTTTAAGTACAAAACTCCACCCATCAACAAAAGTTGCGACAATTCGTCTAAAGAAGTCATTTTCACAATGATAGTCCGGACAAAAATGGTACAGAAAAATACAACTGTTGACGAATGATAAACGCATCAATGGAATAGTAGCAACGTCAACGGAATCACAGACGGAAAGCGCAACACACAGACGTAAAGCGCTCACGCGTCTATGGAATACCAGCTTAAATTGCTAATTAGCTATCTATTTAAGTTGTGTACGAACATGAGTGCAATTATTTTATTCACATAAATTTCAAATCTTCAATCAAGATTGTAAATATGTCGAACGATAGATATTACAATGTGTGTGGTATCATAAGGGTAGTAGTAGAACATACAAAGTGTTGTATTGTAGGAACTGTGATTGAGTCGTACTGATGAATTGTGAGCTCTAATACCTTTAAACCAATTTATCACTTGTATTGTTTCCATTTATACAGAAAGTCTAAAATTTCATTTGGTTAATTACCGCTATGTCCGAATATTAAATGCTATCATTGTATGTAAAAACATAGTGCAGAGGCAAGCCAAATATTATTTTCATGCATTGTTGACCCTGTATGACTTAATACGTTGATCGTAAATCGTTAAAGAACTGTAAAATAAACACTTTGTTGTACGGTCCTTCCTACCAGTGTGTGTATAGTTAGTATTGCTGAATTGAATGCGATTCGTTTCTCTTTCAGGACGTTGTAACAAATAAATACCAATTTAATATAATACAACATAGGGGATTTGCTGTCCGGTGGCACCTCTCTCATTATTAATTGTTTGCATTTAATCAACCGTCCTGAATAAGAGGTAATACAATAAACTTAAATGTAATAAGCAGTGTTTCAATACTACTTCGTTCCTTAGTCCCTTCATCACGTCCCTGTCTCCCTTACTTCTCTACCACACCTCACTTACTTCTCGTCGTTGCATTTGCCGTATTCGTTACTCCATCCCTTCTTCTCTAACTCATTAGTCAGCGCGTTCTCTTCCTTCAATGGGCTGTTACATCATCCATAATTAACTCTAGTGCAGTTCAATTCTTTCTGATATCTGTTAGTATTACCTCTAGTGCATGGGTATTACATTTGCGAGTAATTTCATAAGTCTTTCAAATCGGTTCCGTAACAAACGTAATACTTTCATATTTGCTCCCTAAACGTTAGACTTTTAAACCAGTTCCTTACCAAACGTAATACTTTCATATCTGTTCCCTACTAAATCTACGACTTTAACAAATTAGTTCCCATAAGTAAGACTTTCAAATTGGCTCCCAACCAAACGTAATGCTTTTAAATTAGTTCTCTACCAAACGTAAGACGTTCAAATAGGTTCTCTACCAAACGGAAGACCTTCAAATAGGTTCCCCACCAAACATAGGGCATTCTAATAGGTTCCCTGCCAAATGTTAGACTTTCAAATCGGCTCCTTATGAAACGTAAGACTTTCAAAAAGGTTTCCTACAAAACGTAAGTCATTCAAATAGGTTCCCCACCAAACGTAATATTTTCAAAGCGGTGCGCCTATCAAACTTAAGATTTTCAAATCAATTCCTTGTCAACAAAAGGTATAGAAAAATTGTGTTCACTTTTTGTTTTTGGAATATTTATTTACATCCAAATACGTTTGTTTACATGGCAAAAAGGCGCCTTAGAATTGATATCGTATGTTAGTCGATCGCTATTTATAGAATAATCGCGAGTCTAAATTTACGATTATAACGGACAATTTTTAAAATGTTGTTTTTACATTGATTGCCATTGATTTTATCTGTCTCTCGACCTCTATTTATGAAATGATCGCGTGTCTGTAGAACTGCCACTATCGGCAATTTATATAAAGAATTTATACACAGATTTTACAGTGATCTCTCCTGATATTGTCTGTTACTCATCCGCTACTTATAGAATGACCGCGAGTCTAAAGAACTTTTACTATCTGCGATTTAATAACGCAGTTTGTACAGAGGATTCCCGAGGTATTGTCTGTGGCTTAGTCATTTGTTTTTGTCGATCATCTCATAATGTAGTATTCACATGAATATTATTTACTTTTATTTTTTATTTTAATATAAATTACAATGTCAAAGGAAAAATATGTGGGATTATTATCACTCATGCAAAACTATGATTAACTTTGAACAGTGGTCGACTGTCGCTACGAAAGATAGACTCAATTTGATTTATTGATCACGTGCATAAAAAACGAAAATAATACTACCAGAACAAAAACCGCCTGTAACAAAAATTAAAATAGTGCATTGCGACAGTACATTTTACACTAACTACGATCGCTTGAATCCTGAACAATTTTGACCGGAAAATTACTTATTACCTGTTCTTTTATCGAAGCTATATTTTTCTCCTTTGTCGTCGCAAACGTTAGCTGGTGAACGAATTAAGTATAAACATTTTTGTTTGTGACGTAATTTGCTATTTGTAGAATGTACTGTTAAGTATTCACAACAGTGTATGTGACGTGACCGCTATTTATAACATCGGTAGCCAATAGAAATCGGCTTAATCCAATCATGATAATCTGTATCTACTATCAGTTATTGCGTATTGCAGTTTGTTTATTATTAAAGATTTGTTACACTGAGTCGGTGTGGTGTTCTCATCATAAAACATGTTAAATTCAATACACGATATGTTTTATTCTTGTTCGACTTAGTAAACTTTGTAACATTTTTGAAATAAAATGCGTAATAACAAAACTATACCTTTATTATATTTTCTTGAAAACTATTTCTTATATAAGAAAGAGATTGATATGTCCTTGAAAAGTGGCTATTTAATAAATGCTTTTACTTTTGTTACATGTTTACGTTTACAGTTTACGATTGTATTTATGTTTTTTTTTTAAGTAACACCTAGTTTTTACTTCTCTACACGGGTCAATAAACTAACGTTAGTAACAAAACATGAAACAATTAATTTTTTTTTACACACACATGTAAATAATTATCCAATAATATAATAATATCCGGTTACATAAACACAAACAATGTGCATGATCTTCATTTGACATTTATACGCACACAATTTGCTTATTTTCTTGAACAGAAGATAGGTCGTACGTACTTACAGATGGAAGGAGGGTGAACGTAATTAATATGGGACTAACTTCACAAGGAGAGACTGTTTTACTTGTTAAAGAAAAATGAAATTTTAATGCATAGTCCAACAGGTCTTGAATTGCAAGACAGGTTTGGTATAACTGTAGGATTTCAAAATAAACTTGTACCTAAATTTTAATACAATGTTTAGCAAGTAACCTACACAAAATATAATTGATGATAAAATACAGTTAACAACTGATTCTTAAGCACATGAAATTAAACTGCAGCTCTTATTCAAATCATAACATAATTTCATGACATGTATTGCTTATCAAGATGAATTGAATGTCAAAGTATTGTTTTACTGAGCGTGTTCTGCTGAGCGCAAATATGGGCTAGTTTTGATCTTGATCCTGCAGCAACTCATCACAGTGGAAGTGCAGTTATTACAACAGAAACAATTAAATAACAAGTAACTTACATGCTGAATCAAAATTATTCATAGGGTCATAATTCTCTTCAATGTGAGAAAATAACAATATTAAATTAAAATTAATAATAGAAACAGGCTGTCACGGCAATAACAGAATCGAACACTGTAACAGACTTTGCACTTTTCGCAATAGACATTGATTTGGAAGACGAATATCATTTTATATGCATTTGCCCTCGGTATATTGACATTCGGAAGATATATATCAGTAAATATCACTATACTAAACCTAGTGTGGTCAAATGTATTAGCCTATTTAACAGTTATACAACAGCACTGAATCTGTGTAAATATACATACCATGCTTTTAACAGACGAAAATGTATGACAAATACTGTACAATAAGAGCAATAATTTGTTGTTCTCTACAGTGCATATATTAGTGTACATAGTGTACATATTGTGATAAATCTGTCTCGTAAGTCCCTCCTCTGGGCATGTACTTAAGTAAAACACATTTGTTGTAATTTTCTCTGGATTTTATTTCTACGCGAACTAGGAATAATACATGTTATTTGGTTTTCTATATACAATAGTATTATAAATTGTGTAGATATTTACATATGTTATAAGTTGTCATGTGACTATAATTATATCATTTCATTGGATCATGTTACGAGAAACATGTTTCGAGAAACATATTACGAGAAATATGTATGTTTAAGTAACAAAAGAAATATGTTGACTATTGAATCTTGAATATTATTATAAATGTAAACGTCATACGTTTTTAATGCAAATTGCTTAGGGTTTATAACACAAGAGGGTCCACGTGGTTCTGAATCGCTAAACTGTTTGTCAGCTGTGTCTCAGTTACACAACCAATGTAAAGGAAAGTAGCCAAGCACCCTGTTGACCATGGGTTTTTACAAAAGGGATTTGTTTCCGGGTTAAGGAGAACATTTATGTAAACGTTTATACTTGATCCATTAGTTTCAGAGAAGAAGAAATGCAATAAAACCCATATTTGGAAACAACACAACAAATCAAGACGCTCACATTTTGAAAGAGTAAATTTAATTGCAAGAAATAAGTAGACCATTACTCAAATAACATTTATATGACATTGTGTCGATATCAAGCTAGTTGATTCAGGGAAGATTGTCATTTTTCAATGTAACCAATATTGTGGCTATCATTATATATAATAAAAATGCATTTTTTTGTAGACGGTCACATAATGAACATTTTTGTGAACACTCTTTCGAAATTAAACCTGTAGTTTCTGATAAGCATCTTACCAAACGTTTTCAATAAAAATCATGCAACGAAAAATGCCGGTGGTGTTCAATTTAATGTTATGTTATGTAACGATTAATGCAAACGTAAACATTAATACTATCTTTGGCAACTAACACAGACCATAAATCAGCTATAAAACAAGCATATTTACAACATTCATTCACTAAACAAAACTATTACAAAAATTAATACAAACATCAAATGCATTAATAGAAGATATTTTTTTTTACTACAGTTAAAGACACAAATAATGCAAGTAAACAGGTGTCTAAAGAAAACGGCTGATGTACCCTCTTGTATAAGAAATAATGCCGTTCTGTAAAAACAAACTTTTTTTAAAGAAATAAATTTACTAGACATAACTCAGATTTCAACAATCAAAGCATCACCGCCCAAGAATGTGCGTTTTAATGTAACCCATTATAGTTTAGTTTAACAAGTTTCAAGGCGCATCACGCATTATATCATAGAATTTATAACAAGAAGGCCACGATGGCCCTAGGTCGCTCACTTGAGTTTAAGGCATCATAATGTCTTGTAACAAGAGGGCCAAATGGCACTAAACCACGTACCTGAGAATAAAGGTCTGGGTCTTGCAGTTTCAGGAGAAGGTTTTTATAGTCTACATAAAACATGTGACTCACAGGGAGTGGCCACTTTCTACTCCAGGGGCATGATTTGAACAGTATTTGTAGAGGACCACTATACAAATTGTATGCCAAATATGAAACATCTGGGCCTTCGGTTTCAGAGGAGGAGATTATCAAAACCCATCAAATGTGACTCCACTGTGGAGCTTCTTTTTGCTCCAGGGGCATGATTTAAACAATATATGTGGAGGACCACTATACAATGTTACATACACAATCTGAAACCTCTGGGCGTTGCAGTTTCAGAGAAGATTTGTACAGTCCACTTTCCATATAAGTCTGTACAGGCCGTGTGACTACTGGGCGTGTCTAGGATTGACACCAGTGGCATAACTTGATTAATCTTTGTAGAGGACCAATATAAGATGTTAGATAGAAATTACAAAACCTCTGGGCCTTAAGGTTTCAATGAAGAAACGTTTAAAGTCATTTAGTCATTTAAGTCTATATAAACCATGTGCCATGTGACCCCCGAGGTGTGGCCTCTTTGTACCCGAAGAGCTAAATTTGAACATTCTTTGTAGAGGACCACTACACAATGTTACATACACAATACAAAACCTTTGGACCTTGAAGTTTCAGAGGAGAAGATTTTTTTTAGTCCACTTGCCATATACAATTCTATATAGAAACCATGTGACCCACAGGACGTAGCCAGGTTTGACCCCAGGGGCATAATTTAAACATTCTTGGAGATCACTACACAATGTTATATACCAAATACAAAACCTCTTGGCATTGCAGTTTCAGAGATGTTTTAGTCATTTTGCTATTCAAGGCTATATTAACCATGTGACCACTGGGGCGTAGCCACTTTTTACCCAAAGGGCATTATTTGAACAATCTTTGTAGAGGACCACTATACAATGTTACATACGAAATATGCTACCCCTTGGCCTTGCAGTTTCAGAGGATACGACTTTAAAAGTACAGTTGTCTTATAAGTCTAAACAAACCATGCGTAATCATTGTAGAGGGTCACTTTACAATGGTACATACAATATATTAAACCTTGGGGCCTTGCGGTTTCTGAGGAGATTTTTAGTCATTTTGTTATTTAATTCTATATAACCCTGGGCCTCACTGTTTCATAGGATAAGATTTTAAAAGTCATTTTGCTATTAAAGTCTATATAAACAATGCCCCAGGGGCATTATTTGAACAATCGTTGTAGAAGGCCACTAGAGAATGCCACTTACCAAATATGAAACCACTGGGCCATGCGGTTTCAGAAAAGAATAATTTTGAAGTAATGTTGCTATTTAAGTATATAAATTATAAAAAAATGTGACCCCCGGGGCATGGCCAGTTTTGACCCCAGGGGCTTCATTTGAACAATCTGTGTAGAAGACCACTTTACAATATTTCAATCTAAATATAAAACCTCCGGGCCTTGCGGTTTCAGAGGAGGCGATTTTTAAAGGCATTTTGCTATTTAAGTCTATACAATCCATGCGACCCCCCTGGGCGTGGCCAGTTTTGACCCCAGGGTCATCATTTGAACAATATTTGTAGAAGTCCACAATAGAATGTTTCATACCAAGTATGAAACCACTAGGCCTTTCGGTTTGAGAGGAGAAGATTTTTGAAATAATTTTGCTACTTAAGTCTCTATAAACAATATGACCACCGGGGCTTGGCTAAATTTGACCCCAGGGTAATCATTTGAAATATCTTTATATAGGACTACTATGCAAGTTTACATACCAAATATGACATCTCTGGGCCTTGTGGTTTCAGAGGAGAAGATATTTAAAATCAGTTTGCTATTTAAGTCTATATAAACAATGTGACCACCGGGGCGTTGCCAGTTTTGACCCCAGAGGGTCATTTAAACAGTCTTTGCAGAGCACCCATAGAGGATGCCACATTATAAATATGAAACCACCGGGCCTTGCGGTTTCAGAGGAGAAGTTTTTTGAAAAAAATATTGCTATTTAAGTCTATATAAACAATGTGACCCCCTCGGCGTGACCAGTTTTTACCCCAGGGTCATCATTTGAACAATCTCTGTAGAGGACACTTATACAATACCAAGCAAATACCAAACCTCTGGGCCTTGCGGTTTCAGAGGAAGATATTCGAAGTCATTTAGCTATTTAAGTCTATATAAACCATGTGACCCCCAAGGCGCGGCCAGTGTTGACCCCACGGGAATCATTTGAACAATCTTTGTAGAGGACCATTATGTAATGTTACATACCATACATGAAACCTCTGGGTCTTGCGGTTTCAGAAAAGAGGATTTTTAAAGTCAGTTTTGACTCCAGGGGCATCATTTGAACAATATTTGTAGAGGACCACTAGAAGATACCACATACCGAAATATGAAAGCTCTCAGCCATGCAGTTTCAGAGATGATTTTTTTAATTTTTCACTTTTTAAATTTAGTTTTAGCTCTGGTGACCTACATACGCAGCGGACCGAAACGAGTTAAACAATTTTGAAAGAGGGTCACCCAAGGATTATTTCTGGGAAGTTTGGTGAAAATATGCCCAGCGATTTAGGAGGACATGTTGTTTGAATGAAAATGTTGACGCACGACGCACGGCGGACGAAAGATAAGTTAAAAAAGCAACGGCAAAAATATATAAATAAAAAACAGCATCTTCACATAGCATTACACACGCCAAATTATTTTGTAACAGCAAGTTACACATAAAAGTGAATTAAAATGGTTTACGTACACCTAAAAACAATAGGGGTTATTGGCACTGACGTTTTATCACGAATCATTTTTAAACGAGCATATACTTGTTTCGGAAAAAAAAACTACATAGAGAAATAATGTCATTTATTTTTTTGAGTTGATTCGAATGACTCGTCTTCAAGTACGATGATAAATGAATAATACAATTAAGATGAGTACACAAATAAAAGTAAAACACACATGACGTAAAATACCAGTCATACATGCTTTCACGAAATATGTACAAATGCCATTTATCACAAAATGACCCAAAACACACACTATATTAACCATTACCACAAAAGTATACACCTGTATATAAGGCACATTCTCTACACGAGTTATATCAGCTCCGCAAACTGATTTCAGAAAAAGATAAACTAAAAAGATCAAATAAAGTTCAAATTAATAACTAGTTAAAGAATTAAGACGAATGAAAAATAAAGACATGCCATTGTGCAATTGACGCAGGAATTATAGCACAATTCTTAAATTCACATACTTGCAAACACACAGTTCATAAACTTTGGCTTAAAAAAAAAGCTACACCGTTTAATTACTTTACATACAAAAACACACTATCAAATCTGTATAGATCGCGGTCGTTGAACTGTTATATATTGTGTAATAATTTCAGCAGTCTTGAACTACATTTACTTCGAATGCACATGAAAGCATTAAACTGACTGCAGGATAATTGTAGGGAGGAATAAAATGTTATTCATCAAGACAATATTTGAATAATCAAACCTTTCCAATGGTGGACATAAACATTTTCATCTTGCATACAGTTTATTATTAAAAGAAATCACGAAATTATGTTTACATACAAACTAAAATTGTAACAATTGTTTAATGACACAATAATTATGAATCACACATTTTAATTTAAAAAAAAGATAGAGGCACTTGATTACAAAACATATGTATTCATAAAATTTCTCACGGCCTATCCATGTTGTGGCTTCGCGTGGACTATTATTCATACACAAATAATTTGTAAGTGAAAACACTGATGTTCAAACACCATTAACCTGCACAATATAATAAGCAGACAACGATTAATTTTCAGCCACTTAAACTATGTTCACAAATAATGTAATTCATTGTATAGTATTGAGTGTTTGATTTGAATAGATGATAAATGTACAATACAAGATAACAAAGATACAAATAAACCAGTAAAACAATGTCAAAACAAACATTTAACAAATGCGTTGTCAAATAGTTTTCAATGTCATTTATAATAAACGTAACAATAACTAATACAAGTTTAACAACATTATTAATCTGTTAACGCTTATCATAGCCAAACTTTTGTAATATTTCATCGCTGCAAAGAAACTCGGAAAGCATACACTTAATTCAAATAATAATAAACAGCTAAATACTGCAAGGTTACATGAATGCAGCAGTGTGCGATTTTTTATGAATTATAACACAAACCACAAATTCATACGCGAACATGCACACACAGTTCATTCATATTTGATATGTATGTGTATAAAGTCTTTACTATACATCTCATACCATGTATTTTCTATACTACAATTGGTTTAATCAGCCTCGTATGTTTGCTCTGTATTGTGAATGCTGTTTTGGGGAGTATAAAATGTTTTAATAAATTTATCTCAAATTGCATACATTATATAAAACATACATGAAACATATAAACACAGTCTTCAAAAAAATATTGACAACACATTTGAATTTTTACTTTTTCATGTACAAAGTACATCGTCGTCTTCAATAAACACATACTCGCACTCATTCTGGAGAGTTTCTGACGCGCATCGTCGAGTATTTCAACAATGTACTCTACCAGACTTGTCGCTTCCCTACATCGTTTCCACAACCATTGCAACCGCGTATAACATCCCACCGTAGTGAGGATTGTAGTAGCAAACCATTGCCCCACTATCTCCAACTAATGCGAAAGGGGATCCATGTTCGCGTTCACGAACAATGATTCTCAGGCCATTAAGATTTCTCAAGTCATCCCTGACCCATAGACATAGGCCAGGGGTAGATCTTGCATCCCAGATGTGCAAAGGTGCTCCCCTTAACGCCTGTATTTCTTCTCTTGTTCGTAATTTGGTAACCATCATTCTAACACTATGTTTTGTCCTGAGCTTTGTGTCACAGAGTTGTCTACAATTATCATACACATCTACTGGCAAAATGTATATTGTTCCACCAGAACTAATGGGAGAAATACGGCCAATTGGTTGCTGGATGTTATCCACAGTAAGCAATTGCTGTCCTTGTGCCACGTGACGCAAAACAAGAGCAACTAACATGTCATCATGCATTGAAGAGCATGTAGCAGCATGTGCCGTTTATACGAGAGTAGTATCTCTAACTGAGACGGTAGGTAAGTTTTCGTTCTTTACGAAAGCCCGAATAGTCCCACGAACATCAAATGTCGAATCACCCGAGGAACACAACGGTTGTGTTATTCTACGCAGAAAATGACACACAGTGACGCCATGTTTCTTTAGCTCGCTTCGGATATTTTCTTCAATGTTAGAATCAGCAGATGCTTGAATAAAATCTGAAGTAATCCGCGTGTCTTTACACATTCAATGATGGCAGGTTTGTTGAGTATAGCCTCTACTGCCTACACAAGCAGGTAAACCAATTGTCAAACAGTTTAAACAGTTTACTAAAACGTTGTATCACTTTGCAATGAAATCAATGTTCAAATATCGCCACTACGCACGTGACTTTTAATATTCACATCCATTTATAGACATGTCCACAAGAATTTGATAAGCAAACAAAAATAGTTTGCTTATATTGTAAATATCCTTTCGAACGGTCTCTAAATAATACACTTTATTCGTAACCGTAAAAATACTGTAACAGAAGTTTATATTAAAAGGAAATAACCACATGTTAAACCTTTTATGCCAAATATAACATTTATCTTAGGCTTTTGTTCAATGAAGGCTATTGTATCAATTTTCTTTCAAAAACTCAATGAAAACTGCCCTAAAAAAAATAAAAAAAAAATAAACTAAGCATTAAGACATGCACACATATGACAACTAAATCAACATGTCCGTAAAAGGTAACATTAGAGTTATGCCAATACAATACAATTTCAATAGTTGTAATTGCAATGTGAAATTAAGTGTTAAAATTGTATGTGCAAAGTTTATGTTGTCAACAAATTTATTGCATTTACGTTATGAAAATAACTGTTGAAAATTGTGATAAATTCTTGATCACCCTGATTTCGATGTTCAAAATCCCATAGATATATTTATTTATAAACGTGTGAAATATGGAAGACGATGTCTGTAATTCAACTTATCCGAATACATTTTGTCCGAAATGTTGACAAGGATAAGTAAAATAATAAGCGAACAAATTGCTATTAAATGAAATAAGCTTTCATATTAAAGGTTTGCCATACTATTGAACCTTCACTTGCTTATTGACAAATGATAGTCATTTGTTATTTTATTCATCTCTTAGGCCCTCGCACGCATCACGATAAAGCATTGTTGTTGTTGTATATCGATTTCGCCTCAATGAAACTGCTGTATTTTGTTGTTAAAGATTCTTGGATTCCCGCAATCAAACTATATTTCTTAATAATCTGAGATTTTTGACAATCTCCCATGTAGTCTGCTTTATTGTCTTTGTGTAGTAACAACTGGTGTATACCCCAATGTGATGAAGATCATATCCTGAACATACCGACATATTAACACTTACTTAAACTTTCATTTGTATTGTTAAATGCATTCAAAAAATATAATAAATTCATAAATTCTGAAATTTTTTTACTCTATTTCATACTTACATTGAAACAGGAAGCCTATAACACGTGCACTTTAAAGCTGGATTGGTAGGTCAGGCAAATAATTAACATGTGGACAAAGTATTTCTATTTTTAGGAATGAGAGCGAACGTCAGAAAACACTATGTCAACTTAAGTATGTATTAAAGCAGACAGCACATAGTGCTATAAATTGAACAAGCTTTCGTATAAGAATTTCATGATGTAATGTTTACAAACCGTTATGTGCGAACGTGCTAAATCAGAGCAATAAATGCACGCCGGGGAATCATTGCGACCATAACGCTCGCGTTATGTGTAGAAAATGTCGCAATGCAGCTTCCGTTGTGGTGTAAATACATAGAAATGGATGTCAGTGGTGAGTACGACTCTGTATTTTATCTTACTGGACACTTGTTAGCGAAAATAGAAAAATCGGAGAATGCTATTCTACACAAATATGTATATGCTTTACTCTAGTTACAAATACCTAGGGAGCATTACGAAATCTTATGCTGTAGAACTTTCAAAACGTTGACTTCTTCAATATCGACATGGAAAACTCGGACATGTTGACAAATTTCTAAGACTTTGGTACATTTTAACAAGTTATTGACATATAAAAATCAATTCTGTTAAAATTGCGGAGGCCTGCTACTTGAAAACTGGTAGCTTCGGTTGAAAATGAGGTTAATTGTTCATTTTTGAAAAGGTTATGGTCGCGGGCATATGTTGTGGTGCCAATGCATAGTTGTGGTGCTGATGTCAAGTTAAAAGCTAAATAAACTCTTAATACGGCCAAGTTTAACCACAACCAGTTCATTATATATTCTTGTACCTCGTTATGTTATTATGTTTTTGAAATAACATACATAGAAATATATCGTTGCTGTTTTTGATAATAACAATTTGTTTAAAGTACAAACATGCATTTGATTTGTCCTAGTTGATCGACGATATTTTCATTGAAGACATTGGGTTTATCGATTCTCGTCAAAAGAAAGTTAATCGCATGCATGATTTTTGCATGGAGAAATCCCGTTATTGTGGTCAGTGAGGTGTTTCAAGTTTGAGGGTCGGCTCATAAATCTATACTATTATTGAACATTGAACAAAAAGATTGGTAGAGCAAATAGAGAAAAAATAGTTAAATTATAAACACATAAGCTTTTCCGTGCAAATTTACTTACTGGTGGACAAAAACTTACCAAGTGATTTTGAGTTTAATTGTTTAATTTACTATATATTGTAAACTGTTAATAATGTTCAACATTGTTGATAGACGGCCCTTAAAATGACTTGTCTATTTGATGACAGGTAATACTACCGTTAGAAGTACAGTTATTCATGGAAAGCATGAAACAGGAGAAAATAACCGCAGTGTTTTTAACAATAGAATGACATTTGTCTTTAACAGGAGAAGATCAACGCAGTGTTTTTAACAATAGAATGACATTTGTCTTTAACAGGAGAAGATCACCGCAGTGTTTTTAACAATAGAGTGACATTTGTCTTTAACAGGAGAAGATCAACGCGGTGTTTTTAACAATAGAATGACATTTGTCTTTAACAGGAGAAGATCAACGCAGTGTTTTTAACAATAGAGTGACATTTGTCTTTAACAGGAGAAGATCAACGCAGTGTTTTTTGACATTTGTCTTTAAATCCGTGTTGAATAGCAACCTTTCGTTACTTATTTCTTCGGTATTTATGTCCGTCGGTGTGTCGGCACCTTTAGTTACTTATTACAAGTATGCAAGGGGCATATTGTTTTGTAAATGGCGGTTCGTCGGTATTTATGTCCGTCGGAGTGTCGGCAGACCAAACTTTGGCTGGGAAATAACAACAGAATTGTTAAGCATATATTATTCAAACTAGGTAGATAAGATATTTTATCACTAGGCCATGATCCTTGTTGATTTTGGGGTCCGTTGGTCAAAGCGACAAAGGGATTTGAAATAGCCTCAATTATTGTAAATGTTTGTCCATATAATGGCTTAGAAACCATTGGATCTTCATGCACAATTTATTTTGCATATATACATCTATTTCTGTTTAAATATTAAACAGCAATAGACACATACAGACTAAGAACGCCTACCCAGCTCCTGGTGCTCCATACGTAGCCAGCGACCCAAGGGACAAGGCCACTGTGAATCAGGATTGTTGATGCAGAACGGTACTTATTCAGTGTGTCTTTAACAAGTAACAATATTTAAGGACGACATATGATCTGGTAAAGTACAGTATACACGTACATATATAGATTATGCATATAACTACTTCTAATATAATCAGTTACTATTAAATCATTATAATCACACTGTACAGTTTCTTAAAGCTTCTTGTAAGCGATATATCATAACGTACAAATGACCAGAGGTCGTATGATGAGATGTTATACTATTTGTTTTTATAGGGATCACTGTTTCTTTACAGAAGAACGCGCCCGTGTGTGCACAAGTGTGCAGCTGTACTAGCCAAGTATAGTCCTCGGGTCTTTAAGAGAAGAACAAACAATATGACTTCGGTTTGGCAACACAAACAAGCACAGATGTTGCAATCAAAGCGGTTAGCCCTTAGCTGAAGAATACATATCTAATCGACATTGTAATTGTGAACACTGGTGTATGTAACTATCAGTGTCATGTGTGTAGCTATGCACGTGTTGAGAACTTTAAAGAGTCCGAACACACATAAGGCTAATCAAAGTGTAGTAGCTATATGCATGATACATTCTTGATGTATTTCATAAATCATTCATTCATTCGTTTTTTATGTTTAATATTGCAATTGTTGAATTAAGCTCACAATTGACAATATTGATTAGATTATTTGATTAAAGGGCACCAATGAAAAATTTGTTTAATAATCGTTATCTATCGCAACTACAGGTGATGTGTTAAAAAGAACATACTCTTTGCTTTAGTTGCCACTTTATATGGATTTGTTATTCACTGTCCAAAAAAGTATTAATAACAACAATTGATTTCACACAATAGTCTGATTACTCATTAATTAATTGTGTAACGGTATTAATATGTTTGCGTGTTAATCCAATTTAACTGTCCATAATTAATATTGCTATTCCAATGCATTCTTACTCCGGTACTATAAAATATGCAAATCATTTACTGGTTCCACAACAAACTATATCTTGATCCATATATGGTATTCGTGGTTCTGGGTACAGACAAAAAAAATAAAAATAATGCATTTGTGAATATATAACATAAATAAAACGCCAGCAACACCAGCAGTAGCGAAACCCTTATTAAGATCATATGGCCCTTTATTTTAGGAAATATACATATTGCCAATACAACACAAACACTACGCACTACACAAGACATACCATAACATGATTAAAACTTGCGTCACCGAAGCATCGGATTTCTTATTGGTTTAAAGTTTGCCGAACCTCGCACATGGTACTGAATTTCATATTGGTTTAAAGGCTTGCCGAACCTCACACATGGCACGGAATTATTCACACTATGCATAAATGTAAACACATTTTAACCTCATAGCATATCATTTGAAATTAAATAGTTATAAAATAGAATTGTAAATAAATTACATAGTTGACGTTTTATTTCTAATTACAATTTTATTACGTAATGGATTAACGTTTACAAGAGCAACAGAATTGTAAATGTCTAAGAAGAATTAACAGTGCATTAATAACCAAATTGATGGTATATTGTACATGTATATGAACTGCAAAGCTTACACACACGCAATAATATATATTCTATCACGTGGAATTACAATATATTTTATGATTTATCGTTTAGAATTGAACAACTTAAATTAATTAGTTTACTTAAACACATTAAAAATATATATAAAGTTTTATTCTTGTGTACGTTTCGTTTGTTTTATATTTTTTAT
Source organism: Congeria kusceri (assembly GCA_027627225.1). Lineage (NCBI taxonomy): Eukaryota > Metazoa > Mollusca > Bivalvia > Myida > Dreissenidae > Congeria > Congeria kusceri. The sequence goes on along the minus strand of CM051026.1, from coordinate 2,293,499 downwards.
TATATTGTTCGTTATTAGACATGAAACGAAATGTTATAAAGGGGTGGAATCATTTTTTTTACGATGTAGTTATGTTAATATTAATAAAAGACACCTACCCGAGTTGTAAGCGATTACAAATGCATTGGTTGAAAACAAATGTTGAAACTCAATCTAACCGATAATCAATATATTGGACAAAGCGCCTTTTGATAACAATCAGTCCGTAAAAGTCATATATGAAAACAGCTCACTGAATTACCTATACACGTTACAAATGTTTATATTTGTCAATCTATAGGTATAGAATGTTATACAGTGGTAATAACGAATTCAGTGTATCGCTTAATATTCATAAATGAAACTGCCGTGTTTTTCGTTTTCTTAATTTTAGTTGGTGTATCGAGCCATATCCATATACTTCTCAAACGATTTAAATTTCAAAGACAGTAGAACGAAATAAATATAACAATAATGAAACTCCAGAGACAGCACAAGGAGAGAAACCCTTATTATCATCCAGTGACTAATTGCCAATACCATACCGGACAATACGCACAACACAATGGTATACAAAACATGGGGTCACCTTGGAAAGGTCAATGCTAAGCATTTGTAGTTTAAACCTGTTTAAAAGCTGGCTGAACCTCACACTTAGCCCAGAATTAATCAAAAGACACACACTTATAAATACATATGTGGCGCGTCTTGAGAAAACAGGTCTTAATGCATGTGCGTAAAGTGTCGTCCCGGATTAGCCTGTGCAGTCCGCGCAGGCTAATCTAGGACGGCACTTTCCGCTTTTTCCGCACTTTCCGCTTTTTTGGTATTTTCTGTTTCAAGGAAATCTCTTCTAAACATAAATACACAGTAGGCGGAAAGTGCCGTTCCGGATTAGCCTGTGCAGTCCGGGACGACACTTTACGCACATGCATTAAGTCCGGTTTTCCCACGACGCGCCTCATATGTATTTATAAGTGTGTGTCTTTTGATTAATTCTGGGCTAAGTGTGAGGTTCAGCCAGCTTTTAAACAGGTTTAAAGCTTAGCATTGACCTTATGGAAGCGATAAAAGAGAATATTAATACAATTGAATTACAATTTAATTACTCAATTATTTAATGTTTATTAGAGCAACACAACTGCAACTTTCTGAGGCACGGTGAAATGAAGTCAATACAAGTATCAGCTAAATCTCTGCTTGTTCAAGACCTAGCATCATAAACTACATAGTACAGATCGTCGTCATGCATTTCAGAAAGAAGCCGTAATAGTAACAGTTGTGTGAAAGGCCTGATTACATAGCTTGGTTGTATATCCTAAACTTGTGTAATTAATTTCATTGTAATCGATAGTTTAATATTAAATGAAAAATAGCCATTAATATTCATGCAGGCATAACATTAAAAAAAAAAGTTTAATTCTACAAAACGCGAATGAAATCAAAAATATTAATAAATATTAAATTTAATGATTTATGCTCATGTAACGTAAACAGTTCAACTACTAGTATTATGACGCGCTTGTGGATAGGTTTTAACTTTTAAAGGTTATGGTTAAGGTTAGTAAAAACGTAAAACTTTCAAATCGGTTCCCTGTCAGTTTAAGGTATAGTAAAAGAATGTTCATTTACTCTATACGGAACTATATTTACACTCAATTACGGTGACGTATGTAGACAAATGGCGAATTTTTTTTAGTGATCTGTGCAAGTAGTGAGCATTTTGTCTGTGGCGCGATCGATATCTATAGAATAACCATATGTCTCAAGAACGACAACTATTTACAAAATTTATAACGCAGTTTTTATGGTGATCACACTTGACAGTGTATGTGATTTGAGCGCTGTTTGTAGCATTACCGCTGGCTTAGGAACGACATATATCGACAATTCTATAAATATAAACAAAGTGAAACTCCAGCTGCGACTCCGATGTCCTCTATATATGCCAAGTAATCGATTGCCAAAAACCAATCAGCAAATCGCAAAAACACCTAACAAACACAAAACACACATGAATAAAACTGGGGTCACCGCCTTGAACGGGTCAATGCAAAGCATTAAGGGATTAAACCGGTTTCATGGGCGCCAAACCTCACACAAAGCCCAGAATGAGACAATAAGACATTATTAACAGTGATCTCTTCACATATTGTCTGCTACTCGATTGGTATTTATAGAATGATCACGAGTCTGAAGAACGACTACTGTCGGCAATTTGTATAACGCATATTTTAACGGTGATCTCCCCTGATATGCTCTGTTACTCGACCTCTATTTATAGAATGATCGCGTGTCTAATGAACGATTACTGTCGACAGTTTAATAACGCCGTTTTAACGGTGGTCTTTTCCGTCCACATAATTTTCTTTTCTTATTTTTATCGCTACAAAGTCTCGAGTTCGATACCCAGTGGAGGTTTTATTGTTGGTTTGCATGTTCCTTTAATACCGTTAAACAATGTTACGTTAGCTTGAATAATAACCTTAAAAAAAGCTTTTATTTTGTATCTATCTGGGAACTATATTTCACTCAATTTCGTCGAAAATGTTTGCTACTTAACCGTGCTAATAAAGTGGTATTTAGCTGTAATCGCTATTTATAGAATGACCGGTTACGTGATCTTCACAGTGTATGTGACGTGATCGCTATTTATAGAATCGGTAGTCGATATAAAGCGGCTAACTCCAATCATGACTGGTTATATCTATTATTTGTACTGCGTAACTTAATTGCGTATTGCAGTTTGTTTTATATTAACTATTCGCTACATTGAATTGGTGTTACGGCGTTTGAATTGAAATTCATAACGTGGATTTCTTATGTTAAAACAATTCTCAACTAAACGCACGACACTATCTTATTCTTGCGCAAAAATCAAATTAGAAAGTAAACTTTGTAACCTTTTTTCAGATAAAACGTGTAATAATTAAACTATAACTTTATTTTATTTTCTCTCACATTACAGACGGTTATTTCAACCGACATTTAAGAATGATTATTTTTCTGATCTTTGCTTCGAAAATGTTATGTCTAGTTAATCTGCGAGCAGGTCAAACCGGGTTGAGCATACACGTATTAATTGCAATATAATAATACAATATAGAATTGTTCAGCATCGAACGATGTGCAAGCAAAGATTAGTTACTTTAAGATCAATGTTGCTTCCTTTTATAATAAAAATACAACTTGAAACTACAACAAAATTCGGTTTTTGCGTTAATACTGATGTTTCTATGTAAATGGTGTGTTTTACCTAATGTTTACTATCCCACAATTCGCAAAATAAAAATTCTACAATTTATTTGACAAATGACTAACACCTGGAAAGCAAGCCGAAAGAATGTGAATATATTACCATGTGTCTTTTTGATAACTGCTTATTTTTAAGCATCATTATTATGTGGCATTATTATTGAGCTTTTTAAACGGTTTTTTATCACTGAAAAGTATTACATGAAAGAAGAACCATTGTTTGGAATAAAATCTAAATAGAAACAATTATTTTCAAAAGCGGAAAACCTTGATTCTAACATGATACTGGCTATTGAGTTGCTATTGACTACTTTTTTATTGACAAAGAACACACCAATCGTTGTTAAACTACCCAATAAACAACGCAAAAAGGAGTCCCGATTCTGAGCGAAGCATAATAAAATATAGTGTTCATTTCAATTGCAAACATATTTGTCAAAACATGTTATAATTGAAATTATCTTTGCATTATCGTTCTTCATCGGCCAATAAACAACTCATTGTCTTTCTGAAGCCCTCTTGGTTTAATTAATAAGCATCATGACTCAAAAACATTGTTTATTGGCCGATAAACAGCGATACATTAAAAACTATTTTTTTATAAGAAAGAGACTGATATGTCCTTGAAGTAACTATTAAATAAATGTTTGTACATTTCTTGCATGTTTACGTTTACAGTTTACGATTGTATTTATGATTTTTAAGTAAAAACTAGTTTATACTTCTCAACACGGGTCAATAAAATAACGTTGATAACAAAAAAAAGAAAGAAATAATTTTATTACACACACATGTTAATAATTCTACAATAATATAATAACATCCGGTTGCATAAACCAATGTGCATAATCTTTATTTGACATTTATACGTACACGATTTGCTTCTGAACTTGTTGATTTATCACGGGATCCAAATGTTCCCGGGCAGACAGATGAAGGTCCATTATAACTCTTGTTGTTTCTACAATGTCTAACTTCTTCATGATTGTTACTCCATCCTGATCAGCCCAGAAATCAATATGTTCGAAGAATGTTGCCAATTACACCACAATTTGTACTTCGACAACAATAGAGCGACATGTATACTCATAGTCCTCTATAGTAATCGTAATTTATTTTTGTTGAGTTATCACAGGATCCATATTTTTTTGGACAGAAGAAAGGTCGAACGTACTGACAGATGGAAGGAGAGAAAACGTAACCAGTATGGGACAAACTTCATGTTGAGTTATCACAGGATCCGTATTTTCTTGAACAGAAGAAAGGTCGTACGTACTGACAGCTGAAAGGAGAGTGAACGTTACCAGTATGGGACTAAGTTCACAAGCAGAGACGGTTCTTCTTGTGAAAGAAAAATGAAATTTAAATACTTAGTCCAACAGGTCATGAATTGCAAAACAGGTTTGTTGTAACTGTCGGATTTCTAAATAAACTTGGACCTAAATGATAATACAATAATATATTAAGCAAGTAATCTAAACACAATATAATTGGTGGTAAAATACAATTAACAACTGATTCTTCAACAAATGAAATATAACTGCAGCGCTTATTTAAATCATAATTTCATGACGTGTTGCTTATCGAGATACATCGCTTGTCAAATTATGTTTTACTGAGTTTGCTTCGCTAAGCTTGAATACGAGTAATTCTGATCTTAATCCTACCACAACTCATCACAGTAGAAGACCAGGTATTACAACAGAAATAATTACATTATAAGTAACTTACGTGCTTAATCAAAATTATTAATTGGGTCATACTTCTGTCCTATGTGAGAAAACAATAATATTGTTATAAATGTACTAATCATACGTGTTAAATGAAAATTGCTTAGGGTTCATAAATCAAGAGGGAAAAGGTGGCTCTAAATCGCTGAACTGATTGTCAGCTGTGTCTCAGTTACACAACCAATGTAGAGAAAAGTAACCAAGTACCCTGTTGACCAGGGGCTTTAAATTAACAAAAGGAATGTGTTTCCGGGTTAAGGACAACATTTCTGTAATTTCTTGATCCATTAGTTCCAGAGAAGAAAATAATAAAATTAAACCATTATTTGAAAACAACACAACAAATCAAGGAGCTCACTTTTCGAACGAGTAAAATTATTTGCAAGAATTAAATAGACTTTTGCTCAAATAGAATGTATATAAAATTGTGTCGAAATCAGGCCCATTGATTCAGGGAAGATTGTCATTGTTCAATGTAACCAATATTGTGACTATCATTATATATAATAAAAATGCATTTTTTGTAGAGGATCACATAATGAACATGTGTGTGAAAATTGTTTCGAAATTAAGGCTGTGGTTTCTGATAAGCATGTTTCAAAATGTTTTCAATAAAACCATGCAACGAAAAATGCCGGTGGTGTTAATTTTTATGTTATGCTATGTAACAATTAAATGCAAACGTAGAAAATTATTACTATCTTTGCCAACTAACAGAGACTATGAATCAGCTATAAAACAAGCATATTAACAGATTGCTTTCACTAAACAGAACTATTACGGAAATTTACAGGAAACATCAAATGCATTATAGTAATAGAAAAGCAATTTACTATAGTTAAAGACAAGTAAATAATGCAAGAAAACGGGTGCCTTAAGAAAACGGTTGCGGTTGTTTTTGTGTCTTTTTTTCCTCATAATGTACACTATTGTAAAAGAAATACTGTCGTTCTGTAAGAACAAACATACACTGTGTTGTACAATGTACACATGTACTGTATGTAGTAGGGGATGCCCTCGACCCTTGCCACGCCTGATTTACGAGGATATACAGATTTACTTGTAAATAAACAAATTTACTTGACATATATTACAACAGTCAAAGCATCAACACCCAAGAACGTGAGTTTAAATGCAACTCATTACGGTTTAAATTAACCAGTTTGAAGGCGCATACACATGTAATTTATAAAAAAGCACAGGCCAAAATACATAAAAAACAGCATCTTCACATAGCATTACATACGCCAAATTATTTTACATCAGTAAATTACAAATTACAGGTGATTAAAAATGTTAAGAGCGCTTGGACTAATTGTTTACATACACACCACAAAACACCTGGGGGTTGTTGACAGTGACGTAATATCAAGAATCTTCTTTATACGAGCATATAACTTTTCGGAAAATATGTCTATTAAAAAATCATATTCTTTATTTGCTTGAGTTGATTCAAATGACTCGTCTTCAAGTACAATGATAAATGAACAATACAATTAGAAATAAGATAAGTACAGCAATGAACGTGTACATGTCATTAATACACGTCAGAAGTACAAAAATAAAAGTATAACTAAATTGTCAGACATTTCACGTCATGAATACAAAAATAAAAGTAAAACAAATGTTTCATAAAATTTACGTCATAAGTACAAAAATTAAAGTACAACAAATATGTCAGAAAATTCACGTCATAAGTACAAAAATAAAAGTAAAACAAATATGTCATAAAATACACTTCATAGATGCGTTCACGAAATATGTGCAAATGCCATTTATCATAAAATAACCAAACATACAAGTTTGGTTATCTAACCGTAACTCTGTCGCAACTGGAGTTTCGCTGTGTTTATATTTAAGAACCCAATATATTTACCATTATTTCAAAAGGCATAGACCTTAATATGAGGCTAATTCTCCATACGACTTAGATCAGCTTCGCAAACAGAATTCAGAAAAAGATAAACTTAAAAGATGAAATCAAATTAATATCCAGCTAAATACTTAAAACAATAAACAATAAAGACATGCAATAATATCTTAAATTGATATACTTGCACTCACACAGTTCATACACTTTTACTATTTAAACATGCACACACTGTTTCATAATTGTACATTGTACAAAACACTCGAGTGCATAGGCAAAGGTTTTAATGTGTTGTCGTACTTTATATATAGTGTTATCATTTAAACATTCTTGAACTACATGTTATTTGAATCCACATTCAACCGGTTTCCAATGGTGGAAATAAACATTTGCATCTTGAATACAGTTTATTGTTAAAAGAAATCACGAATTTATATTTACATACAAACTAAAATTTTAAAAAATGTCGCAATAATTACATGTATGAATAGTAAACATTTCAATGAAAAAGAAAATGAAAAAAAAAGACACACTTTATTACAAAATATAATGCATTCTTACAATTTCTCACGGCGTATCCATTGTGCGGCCTCGCGTGCACAAGTATTCATACAAAACAAATTTGCAAGTGAAAACACTCATGTTAAAACACCATTAACCTGCACAATATAATAACCAGGCAACGATTAATTGTCTTCTACTTACATGTAAACTGTAATTCAATGTGTCGAAAGATTTGATTTGAATGAATGATACATGTACAATATAAGATAACAAATATATAAACATTCAAACGAACCAGTAAAACAATGTAAAAACAAACATTAAACAAGTGCGCTTATAAATAGTTTTCAATGTTATTTATAATAAAAGTAACAATAACTTATAAAATTCAATAACATTTTCAGTATGTTAACGCTTATTACACAATCCATATTATTTTTAAGGCAAACATTTGGCTGTCCACGGATAATATTTCATCGTTGCAAAGAACATTTGAAAAGCAAATACTTAATTCAAATACTAATGAACATCAAATTACTTCAAGGTTACATGCAAGCAGCAGTGTGCGATTTTCTTTATGAATCATAACACAAACCATACGCTAACACGGACACACAGATCATTCTCATTTGATATGTATTGTATATAGTCTTTACTGTAGACATCAGGCCTAGTATTTTCATTCCTAGAATTGGTTTAATCATCTTCGTATGTATACTCTTTATTGTGAATGTTTCTTTCGGTATTAAATGTTTTAATCTTACACCGCTAATAGAGCAGGATTTATTCAATTTATCGCAAAAATGTCTACTGTATATAAAACACACACACAACATATAATACAGGTCTTACGATAAAACTAACAACACATTTTATTTATCACTTTTTTCATGTACTAAGTACATCGTCAGTTGTTGTCATCTTCAATAAACACAAACTCGCAACCATTCATTATGGACAGTTTTTGAAGCGCATCGTCCAATATCTGAGCAGTGTACTCTCTGTCCGACTGTTCGTCTTCAGGCCACATTGTGTCCACAACCATTGCAACCGCGTATAACCTCCCACCATAGCGAGGATTGTAGTAGCATACCATGGCTCCACTATCCCCGGCTTGTGCGAAGGGCAATCCACGTTCGCGGTCACGAACAATGATTCTCAGGCCATGGCGATTGCTCAAGTCATGTCTGACGAATACACCTAGGCCAGGGTTAGATCTTGCACCCCAAATGTGCACAGGTGCTCCCCTTAACTCCTGTATTTCTTCTATTCTACGTAACTTGGTAACCATCATTCTAACACTAAGTTCTGTCCTGAACTTTGTGTCACATAGAGATCTACACTCATCATAAACATCTACTGGCAAAATGTCTATTGTTCCATCAGAAATAATTGGAGCAATACGGCCAATGGGTTGCTGGATGTTATCCACAGTAAGCAATAGCTGTTCTTGCGCCACGTGACGCGAAACAAGAGCAACTAACTTGTCAGCACGAGCACGAGCCGTTAGTTCGACAGTAGAATCTGTAACTGAGACGGTTGTTAAGTTTACCTTCTTTACGAAACCACCAATAGTTCCACGACCACCGAATGCCGAATCACCGGAGGTACACAACTGTTGTGAACTTCTGCGCAGAAAATGGCACCCTGTGACCCCATGTTTCTTTAGCTCTCGTCGAACATTTTCTTCAATCGTAGAATCAGCTGATGACTGAATGTAAATCTGAAGGAGTCCGCGTGTCTTTACACATCCAATGATGGCAGGTGTGTCAAGTATATCCGCTACTGCCTAAAGAAGCAATGTAAACCAACTGCCCAACTAATTGTTATCACTTTGCAAAGCCATGCTTTCCCTTTTATTGCCATGTTCAATATTCATAACTATTAATATACATGTCGATAAGAATAGAATGTGATAAGCGAGCGAATATGGCTGGTATATATCATATATGATGTACTCAAAAAACTTTTGCAATTTTATTTTAAAAGGAATTAACTTTAATTTTACATTTACTCATTTTGCCAAAAAAAACTTAACAGTATCTTTATTAAAGGCCTAGTTTAAGGACATTCTGGCGTCTCCATGAGGTATTCCACTCCGTTTATTGTTCCATCAAAACATAGCTTATCATTATCTGCAATAGTTTCCCTTAGCTGACTGAACAATGGCTAAGTGCACTGTTTCTTCTGCAGCAGTGTATAGATATCAGCTGATAGGAGATGCTGCACCAGCGTGCCGATACACAGAGGTATAATACCCCAGATTAATACAATTCTTTATTCAAAACCACTAGGCCTTTATTTATTATTACTTTTTTGTTTCAGTAACTTTCAAAAACTTAAATGAATCTTCCCTAAAATCACTATTTCAAAAAGTTAACCCAAGACAGATAAACCCAGGGCAATAGTTCCGTTAAAAATAAAATACATGTAAGTGTCATGCGGGTCATGTACTGAAATGTAAATACAATATTCTTCCAAAATTCGTAATTATTATATTCAGTAAAGCTAAATAGTTGTTTAAATTGTTATTAACGCCAATGTTAATGCCGTTTGCGTGATGATGCTCACTTCATTTACATAGGAGTTATGTAGGCCAATTTCATAGTATGCATCAGCATTGCAATAACATAACGCATCACATACATTATGTATAAAGATGCTAAACGTAAATGTATTATGGTTACCTATATACGAAAATAGAACTGTGACAAAATCGTTACCACCCGCAGAATCTTTACATACCTTGTCGATAGTTTCTGGATATTCAAAGTTTTCAGTTGGAATGTCTGGCCATTCGTCCATTGGGATGGAGCTCCTTTTGAAAGATGACTTTATCATTTCATAAACGTCTTGAAGGTTGTTTCTCTCTCGTTCTGTAATTCGTATTGGTTTAAACAATTTTACACAAGTAACATGTACATCCGACCATGTACACAAATATTTTTACATAGCATACTATTTTTTCACAGGAATGTATTGACAATAATTATAGTTTCATATACTACACTATGGCTATAGGTTAATTATTATTAACGAAACAGAGGGTCTGAGAAAAACATGTATACCTGAAACAGCGTTGTGTGACTCGTATTTCGTTAAATACAAATGCACTTGTTTCAATATGTCAAAGGCGCAACGTTCCAATAAACAATCTACATCTTCCATGATCTCATGTGACTCGGTTTGGCTGATGAAAACGTTATGAAGATCTGGCAATTCTTCTGTCTTACCAACTATTAAGACTCCTGCGTTGCGGATTTCTGATTCTTTCAAAGCCGCGACAACTGATTCTTGCATTGTCCTTTCAATAACAATCAATGCAAATTCATTTGTCTGATTTATTGAGTCTACTACATCATTGGTTGTTAACGTTGGATTCATCTCCCTGGATCCATTTACAAAGTGGTGTAGTAACTGTTCTGTAGTGTAAACTTGTATGGAGTTTGCGGAAACGACACAGTTTAAATCGTAATCTAGCAACGGTGATACCTTTGGAAAATCCTGGTTGCAAATAGTAAGAATTCCTTTAATCGTTTCACAACTGTAATTAAAGATTTGAAATTTTTCTTTTCCATATTTCAGTCTGATAAATACGGGTTCATGTGTTGTCCTGCTTACCTCTGAAAATGTATAAGCATACACAAATATGATAGACAACGTAATACAATCAAATAATACCCTGATAATGTCGACAGGGACTCAACTGCTGACAAACGTTGACTGTATTAAATCAAACACGTCTTCAAGTTCGGCTTATAAAAGCATAAATCACATTACCAGAAGGCATGAGAACGATGACGTTTTTACTGTCCACCTCCGTTTTTTTGATGTGGTATGTTTTTACAGGCCTTTCTTTGTCGCGGCAAATTGCGGCAAAAGATATTCACAGACATGTGGGCTCAAAGTTCTTATAAATGCATCTTCTTTTTAAAAATCATAGTACAATTTATTCCAAAACAGTCTAATTAGCAATACGCATGATCAAATATGGATCATTTCTCACCAATTCGCTTGATTTTCTGTCTCGTCGTTTTTCATTACGTCTGCGCTTAAAATGTCGCCAAACATGTGCTTTCTACATAATTGATGACGTTTTACACAAAAAAGCTGTCCAAAAGAAGGTAATTTGTAAAATATAGTACTGGGGTTTTCCCCAAAGTTCAATGTCATCCGCCATTTTTTATGCAAAACTAGGTCAGGTGTCCGGTTCAAAGACAGAAAAAAGGCATTGAAGACCATTGAGTGTGAGAAAACTTCATTGTTTTAGTAAGATAAGATATTATTTAGTTTGACTGAACCAATAAATACAAACATTTCATTTAAAAAGTACATAAAACAAACTCCCAAAAATGTATGTTTACAACGGTGACACAATGGAGGAGCCTCGATTCGGTATCCCATTGACCTTGTTAGTTTAAGGCATTTTTACACCTAATAATAGTTTATTAAAAGTTGTAAGTGTTATCTTTCCATTTGGTTATTCAAAAAAATTGTTAGTACCGCGACTCCATCGGAACACAGTATACATTATGTAGTGAATATGATAACTTCCAACAGCGTTCTGTTGAGCTAGCTTTTCAGTGATGCGGTTGAATTGTACTGACTGCGTTGTGAAGTTAAGCAACATCAGCTATGGTTACTGCCTGGATGGGTGACCATTAGTTTCATCAATGGTGTCAGAAGTAAACTTGGTCAGGCTCCCAATTTGTCTTAAGGGAATAGAGCATGTAGGGGGTTGAGCTCAAGGGAGCTGGAGAAGTGAGAAGGTCTCATGAAGCTCAGGGAGCTGTAAATTTCTCAAAAGATAAAGAGGGGAGGAGTGTAGTGAATATGGTCACTTCCAACAGCCTTGCTGTCGAGCTAGCTTTTCAGTGATGCGGTTAAAGTGTACGGACTGCGTTACATCAATTATGAAAATTCTAAACAAATGAATGGTGAACTGTACACATGATTACAATGAACAATAGGACGTTACAGGTGCCTATGAATCATAGTATGACAATATTTATTTACTTTTCATAACGAATATACGTTAGAAATATAACCCAGCCGAAAAAATCCCAAGCCACAATGGGAATCAAACCTGGGACCTCCCGGTTCCTAGGCAAATGCTCTACCGTGTCGCTATAAAAGCTAGCTCATATTGCAAGGCAGTATAAGTGTCCCTTATACATCACCCTACTACATACTCTTCCTCCATGTATGAAATTTTTCCACGAATTTCCTTCTGACTTGACATCTGTGGGATGTCGTACTGACCACAGTGGGTTTATTTACGTTGGGCGCCAATGTAACCCAGCTGAAAAATCCCAACCCAAAATACGAATCGAACCCAGGACCTCTAGCTATAAAAGCTAGCTCATATAGCAAGGCAGTATAAGTGTCATACATCACCCTACTACAGAAACAATCATTTGGACAGTGAAAATGTCTTGAAATATTTAGTGCAGCAATGAGCCAGTAATGGATTATGTGGATCCATTTGCAGAAAAGTCCAAATAATTAGACGTAATGGTGGATTCTGAGCTATTTTTTGTATGGGCAGAATCAATACTATGTCTAAACAGTTTATGCTAATTTCCTGTAGCAAAGCAATTTCACACTTTTCATGCGTATTTTACGCAGATACGCATCTTATCTGGACTTATGACTGCACATCGATGGAGATACAAAAATTAGGTTGGTATGCGCTACAAATCTTTTATTAAACAGGGCTTTCATTAACTTTTGAAAACTGGACGTTTGAACTTCCTGGCCTCTGATTTTGGAAGTTTACCACATAATATTTGGAAGTTTTGACAGTATTGCGCTACATAAGTCCTGAGTATTTCAGAAATGAAATTAAGTAGTAATGTATAAAATTGAAGGTGTTTTTAAGGCCAGTTCTTTTCATCAAGTGTTTATATGCCAATTTATTTAGTGAAAGAGGTTAACATTTAGATAAATTACTTAATTTTTCTTCTAACTTGTTCATCCTTACATGATGGAACATCCTTGGGTGAAATTTTGGAAGTCCTTTGACAAAAACTGGGAGTAAAGTACTCCCAAACTTCCCTTAATGGAAGCCCTGATTAAAAAGTAAAGATCTGACAGTTCTCTGCGCTACGTTTTTATATGGCCATCAATACACCCACGCTTCCCATGTCATGTTGGGATGTTGTACATGTCAGTTTAGTTTTCACGCACTTTTTTAGCCGAACAAAGGCTTTTCATGAAGTACATGTGTATTTTAACTGTAAATAAAATTTGTGTTTTTTTGACATGTGAACAGTAAAATTCGGATAGGCGTTTCGCATTTCTATTCAGCATATTTGTTGTGATAACTGATTTAAAATTAATTACAATGAACTATATAATATTTTTATATACAAATAGAATATTTTACATATGGATATAACACATTATGGATGTTAACAACAATGAATAGGTGATTTAATTACATTTATTTTTTTTGAGATAGCGAATATATGCTTGTGTTGACATGTATATGCACATGAATGACCTGACAAGTTATATCGCGATTGCAATCCGTGGACCCTGCGAATCGCGATATAATGGAGTTGTAGTGTATTTCCATTTTCGGTTTGTTAAATGAATACATAAAATTAATTAATAATTTTAAAAAGCTGGTCTGCAAATTACTTTTACAAAAAAATATGTGTTGCATATTGAATTATATTAGTTTCATTTCTCCATTATAAAATCGTGCTGGGCTAGAAAAACGCAGGCGAAATCACGAAAAATTTGCGGAAATGACGCGTGTATAGCTGCAATGTTACATGTATACCACAGCTTAGTACAAAGTTTAAGCGTTATCGGTAGATTCTGAGCTATGTTTTTTAGTGCAAAAAAAATAATTGTATTTGTAGGAGTTTGCCATATGCGATCTGTATTTTTACTAACCAATGAAAAAGCAGTATTCAAGTTTCACATTACTCAGTGCAATATGGAGGACTTTACATAGAATTTGAACAGTGCATTTATTTAAAGATAAGGATTAAATGTTAAAATAAGTTTTATGTTGACTTTTTGGCATGCAATTGGTACATTAATGTTTATACATAATGTAAATTAATGTTGAATCATTGTTAAATGAATAATGAGTGGTAAAATATGAAATTGCAGCTTGTAAAGTTTCCGACATGAATTCATGTCGGAACGATGCTACAGCAAAAATAGCACTTGCCAATATGAGGTCGGTGTATACCAACCTTATATATATTTGGAGTATGTGCAGAACTGACCTTGGTCAGTCAGTGTCAGCCAGGCATGGTGATTACTGGAAATGCGGTCTGGTGTTGACTCTCCTTGTGGTTTGAATTATGATCAAAAGTTGACACTCTCTGACACCTTTTGTCCACGCATGTATGAATGATAACTTTCATCGTAAATCATAGGGACATGCAAACATGACTTGAAATTGATAGGGATTATGACTGGTGCTCATAGGTGTCACTCAGGCAAAGAGAGTGTTGACCTTCTCACAGACAAGATTGACATGCCAGATTTCAGCTCAGACATTTGCATGTCTTAATATCATCTGTAATTGCTTTGTGGACATATAATGTCATTATTTTAACTCTCCAACAGTGTTCACATTCTTAAGTAAAACATTTCATTCTTACAAAATATATCAGGAGAAAAACGGTGGTATTGCTCGTAAAATTACATATAAACAAGATTGCACGTTGGACATATGGTACTAAAATGGTACTATGGTTGAATATCTCCGATACTGAACAGTGTCTCAATACAAACATGTTTCTTTGTATGGCAGACCTCAAAGAAGTCAAATTCAGATACCAACTAACGGTTTTAATTGGCTTGAATGTGTCTCTGTAAGCCATTGGAATGTTATGGAGCTTAAGTAAATAGGTTGAAACTAAATCATGTTCCCTTTGTATTGCAGGCCTTGAAGCAAGACACAAATCTCAAAATCTGTCCTATGAGAAGGAGTTGACACAGGTTTTCGCGAAGAGTGCAGCCATCGTTCAGCCATGTTGACTGGCGATAAAGATCCCACACATGCGGCCATCAGAGCCCCATATACCAGATGCAGCATCTTTCTTAAGTGAGATTTAAAATATGCGGTCTTTTATTGCTCATGTACTATTTTACACAGGCAGAGATTTACGGGACGCAATTTTCTGCGTCAAATATGCATTTATTGTCAGTCAGGGGACCCGTCATTTAAAAAAATCTGTGTCACATCTGACGCACAATATTTCTAATGTATCGGTACTCTGATCATTACAAGATAGACAATTCCAGTTAGTAATGTCTGTACAGCGTTGTACAGGTTGTGTTTCTTGTTGACTATTGACCATTCGTATACTCGCACACCTGTCGTTGCTAGGCACATAGTCGTTTATTCTGAATACTTCGATATTAGCTCGCAAATGCAAATGTAGTGTGTTTCGTTGTAAGCTAAATTGGGTGCTAAATTGAAGAAAGAACACAAGGCTATTGAGATGAAATGATTTTTGGGCGTAGATGTAAATAATTTACAGAAATATACTACTGAAATGTTCCAGTTAGGTATAAATATAAACATTTATAATGTATTATTTTATATTTAAATGACGATAACTGTTTTTATGAACAACTAGAAATGCTCCTGCTGCAAAATATGGATAAAAAGCTATATAATAGGTGGTGATTTTAATACAATACTGAATCCAAACCTAGACAAGAACAATGGCAAAAAAGACAAACATATAAACAATAGAAATAAAATAAACAACACGATTGATTCATGTAAATTGATTGACATACTGCGATCACTTCACCCAGAACAAAAATGTTCACTTGGATTTCAAATGGAAAACCGGTAATATTTTGAAGACTGGACTACTTTTAATTTCTCAAAATATATGCAACATTATAAATACAGCCAAAATAAAATCAGGCTACAAAACCGACCACTCTTTGATTGAAATAGTTATTGATAACACAATTCGGGCAAAAGGACCTGGTTACTTTAAATTGAAAAATACAATGCTTTTGAATGAAGATTATCAAAATAAAAATTAAACAGGAAATACAAACATTAGTAGAAACAATCAAAATTGTAACCACAATACCTTATGGGAATTGATAAAAGGGACCATAAGAAATGTAAGTATAAAATTTTCAACAATTACTAAAAAAAAAGAAATAAGGAAAAAGAACACAAAAATCATTGAAATATTAGAGTCATGCTATTACGAGCAAGAGCTATTCACATTTAACATACTGAGAAAAATTCCAAATACTCTGCAAATCCTGAAAAAAGACAATACGAAAGTAAAACCATTCATAAGTTAAAAATAAATAACATAGAAACCACAGACTTCAAAACTATATACATAAACATATACATTTTTACTCTAACTTACTTTGATACAGATAAGTTAAACACTACACATTTTTTTGAATTAAATATAAAAAAGCTCACAGAAACCGAGAAAAAATCATGCGAAGGATTGCTTACAGAGTATGAATGCCTAAATGCTTTAAAAGAGATGGATAATAATAAAAGCCCAGGTTCAGACGGTTTGTCAGCGGAATTGTACAAAGTATTGTATGATGTTATTAAAACGCACTACCTTAATTCTATTAACTATTCATTTGTAAATGGACACTTAACTCAACTTCACAAACAAAGAATTATTACATTGATTTCCAACCAGGAAAAAACCTTGAATCACTAAACAACTGGAGACCTTTACATATTCATTATAAAATAGCAACCAAAACAATAGCAACCAGAATGAAAAAAAGTGATTTCTTCAATAGTAGAATCAAGGCAAACTGGATTCATAAAAGGCAGCTATACAGGCGAAAATGTAAGGACAACATTTGAAACTAAACATTGTCTTAATTATAATAACAAACCTGGCTTGCTCTCCTTTGCAAATTATGAAAAAGCATTTGATAGTTTAGATCATGACTTTAAGCTACATTGTCTTACACAATTTAATTTTGGACCCGAACTTATACAATGGATTAAATTATTCTACACTGACATATGTACTATAATTATAAATAATGGGAATTTTTCTGAACCAATCTCTATACAACGAGGTGTAAAACAAGGTTGTCCCTTGTCAACAACACTTTTGATACTAAGTATAGAAATATTGTCAAATTTTATTGAAATAAATGAAGATATTAAAGGAAAAAAAAATAACGAACACGAAATAAAACAAACACTTTTTGCGGACGATACAACATATTTTATAGATGGAACGCTTAATTCGTTCTCTGCATTGATAGATGCCATTCAAGATTTCAGTGAAATATCTGGGCTTAAACTAAATACACACAAATCCACAGTAATGCGAGTTGGTTCACTTAAAACTACACATACTATATGTAACAAATATAAGCACAAAACGCTCGGCTTTTACTTTACAAATGATGAAAATCTCGCTATAGCAAAAAACATTCAAACAAAATTTCACAAAATGCTTAAACCAGTGGCAACACAGAAAATTTACAATTCTTGGAAAAGTTACAGTTGTTAAGATATGTGCCTTACCGAAGATTATGTATTCATTGTCAATGCTTCCCACCCCAAAAATTGTTACAATACAAACAATTGTTAAATCTGTTATTTATTTGTGTGGAATGGGAAACCTGAAAAAAATTAAAGAACCACTCGTGTTAAACCAACAGAACAGGGTGCATTAAACTCACAGATATTACTGCTTTTATACATGCAAATAAGGCCAGTTGGGTTAAAAGATTAACAGACATAAACAGGACAGTGGAAAATTTTCTATCAGAAAGAACTCAATAAATATGGTGTAAACCTTGTTTTCGAATGTCCACCGAAGGAAAAACATTGTTTCTAATTTTAAAAATGAATTCCTCAGAGATATCTATTTATCGTGGAATAAAGTTAAATCTACTAAAATAGCAGGACAGATAAATAAAACGATTATATGGTATAACTCAACCAGACATACCTTTTTTACCCAAATTGGTTTAATAGAGGCATTAAATTTCTATTTGACTGCAAGACAAAATAATATTATACATTTGAAGCATTTAAAAACATGTATGATATACCTACAAGCGATTATCTAAAATATTACACACTGATTGTTAGTATTCCAGAAACTTACAAATTTTTTTTATCTGAAACAGACCTGTTTAATTTTAGCAACAGCACATTACTTAAAAAATTGCACAAAACAAACGCAGTGTGTAAATATTTATATAATCTTCAACAAACTGTTGATGAAGTTAAAACCAAACAGCAACATAAATGGGAAAGCATAATGACTTCCTAAGATCAAAATATTGACTGGAAAAATACATATTTAATACCCATTTAAAGCCACTATAAATAATAATGTACGCAACTTTCAGTATAAGATTCTACAGTGTATATTACCCACTAATGCATACCTGCATAAATGTAAGCTAGCAGATTCTAAACTTTGTACATTTTGTGCAAGTTATAAAGAAACTATTACACGTTTATTATTTGAATATAATATTGTACAACCCATATGGCGGGACCGCACAATTTAAGCAGTAAAGAATTACATATTGATCTCAATGTAAAAGATATTTTCCCTGGAACACAAAAAGGTGGCGCTAATAATTCAGTTATAAACTATATACTCATCCTGATGAAGTCATATATATTTAGCGTTAAATGAAGATGCTCTCAGAATGAAAATACATTTAGAAGAGCAGATTGGTTTTGAGAAAAATTAAATAGATCTGCATTTTAAGAAATGGCAAAAATTTGCACATCCTAATACCTTGAAGTGCATCTTGCCTATTCTGTCTTTTTTCCCCTTTTTTCTCAGGATTTTTGTTTCTCTTTTTCTTTATTTTTTTATGTTTTTTTATTTTTTCACATACCTTAGGGAAGCTTTTTATTATTTGCGCCCACACATGTGCCTTCCCATAGCAGTCTTCCAGTTTTAAAGACAATAAGTCAAACATCTCATGTCTATTAAAGGGAACACCTTGCCTTTTTATTATCCTCTTTCCTTTTTACTTTTTTGTATCTCACTTTTTTAAATCTAGAATCATCTCAAAACTAAAAATTGAAACGGATATTTTCTAGAAACAATTTATTACGCAAAATACACATAAAAGAATGTAGTATAATTACTGATATTAGTGTATTAATATTGTTTATATGCATAACTGGTACTTTAATATATTAACATTGTATATTAATGGAGAAAAATGAATTTAAAAAAAAATAATTAAAATGATAATAATAAAATAATAATCACAGCATTTATATCCGAATATCGTTACATCCGTAAATAGGCAACCAATAACATAAACATATCAGTAAATAAGAGAGACGCAACACCAATCATCTCTGACATACATGCATTAAAATAGGACTATGTATAAGGGAAAACACCAAAAATTGCATGTATAGTTATAATAAATAATTATCTAACATCCTTTGTAATTTGCATGGCTTTTGGAAACGTATATAACGTTCTAATAATCATGTTGAGTACGAGTGTCGTCACTAAATACATTAAGAAGCGACCATTAGTCTTTTTAAAGATATCAAATGTTATTCGCAACTTTTCGCCCAATGGATTTAACGAGCCAGTTATAAGAGACAGACACTACCACGCCAATTTTAATTGTTTAAGTAAACACAACAGTGATTAACAAGCCGAGCGTAAACTCTTTACCTGGATGGATGTTTTTCCCACCTCGTAAAGACTCCAATGTCGTAACAAAAAGGGAATATTTGCAACTGGGCCGTAAAAAACAACATCGTTATAACCGAAACTTACTTCGCAACATGCGATATCGTTACAACCGAAATTACACAAGTCAACAGAAAATACCGCACAATCTTTGATGGCATAGGTACACCAACGGAAAGAATGAGCGAGATAGCAAAGAAGGAGCTAAATGAGTATGTAGAGGGGAGTCCAAGCTACATAAGGGACACTACAGCTTTCTTATGCAGCTTATGTGAACTAACAAGCCCATTACCAGGACAAGTATTACTTTCTTGTTTTGATCTTGTTAAGTTATACCCTTCGATCCCTAGAAAGGAAGGGTAGGATCTCGTTTAGGAAGAACTTTTATGCACATTTATGTACGAATGGGACGAGGAGCTTATAAATTATTCACTAACTCCAATGTGTCATAGATGATGGCTTCGGAATATGGGGACATGGTAAAGAAGAACTGATGAAATGTATGTAGCATGCAAATAGCATACATCAAAACATCAAAGTTGAACTGAGATGGAATGAAAAAATCATAGAATGCCTGGATATAACTGTGAAACTTAAAAACGGCTACATCGTAACATATTTGTACTGCAAAGCGAGCAACAAACACCTCTACGTACAACTAAGTTCCTCTCATTCAAATTCAATGAACAAATCCATACCGTATGGGCTAGGAATTCGGATACTTAAGGCATGCAGTGAAGATGCAGTTTATCAAATTCTTAGTAAATAACTTAAAACACAACTCCGAAAAACAGGCTTCAGAAGTAAGTTTATAGAAGGCAGTCTACAGAGGGTCGATAAGCTAAACAGCAAACGGTATTTACTACACCTCCAATTGTGGCATACAGGAGAGATAGAAACCTCTCCGACATACTTGTTGATGACAATCTCAACAAGGTTATAAAGAAATGGACAGTCAAAGACATAATACAAATGTAACGTGGTGTTTAAAATAGTAAACAAAGCGTGCTTTTATTTTTTTTTCGTAATTTAGTTCTTACAAAAGCAATACTTCAGATAATGGTCAATATTTTAAATACGAATGTTCTTCTTTTGTTGTTATATGCTGGCATGAGTAAAGTGCAAAGGATAAAATAAATACTTTGGATGCTAAAATTAAATTTAGACCAAGATGACAAGCTCCAATGCCTTGTGTGTAAAACTTGTATCCGCAAGGCATTGTCTGTTCTACTCTACTTGGTTCAATACGACTGAGGAAAATCAAAGAGAAAATAAGAGGAAAGACACTTCAATATATCAGAGAGGTATTCTTAACATTTGGTGTTATTAATCTTCACTACTTTGTTTTGGAAATTATGTATGATAAATAGTGACAACACCTACAATTAAATATTGTTCAAATCAAATAAAAATTTTAAAAAGTAGTCCATCACTGTGAGTGATAGAGGGATATATCTCCCTGATATGTTTCTATATTTCACTACTTAGCATTAACTAAATAGAGGATCGAAAAGGGAGACAAATAAAATTTTCACGAGTGCTTGCGCGAGTGTTTATATGCTAATTGTTTCCTTTTCCGGTGATGATATTAAGCGTAATCACACCGAAAACAAACACATTTTCTGTTTAATTATGCTTTATCAAATTTCTTTTACATTTTATTGGAAAATCTCGCGGGAATCATAACGTCATGAAGTCAAACTAATTACGTCATTTCACAATTTAGAGGCCGGCATCGATGACGGTCCGTTTCATTTACTGTATTAAATCGGGACCTAAACAAGTAGTCCCTCTCTGTGAGTGATATAGGGATATATCTCACTGATATTTTTCATAATTCACTACCTAGTATGAAATAAAAACTTGTATAGTGTATATGAATCTCCAGCTTTGTCATCAAGAATGAAACTCTTATCAGACGAATATTGTCTCATTTTCTTTGACACTATACCATTTCTTCCATTGAACTTCCGACTATTCTAGTTGCCCTTTCTCCTAAACATATTCCACTCCCATTCTCTTTCCCACTAATACCCGTTCCCCTTTCTTCTCCCACTATCTGCTTTCCCCATTCTCCTTCATCTATCCCACGCCCATTTTCATTCCCACTGTCCCTTTCCATATATTTAAACTATAGAGTTCTTATTTATGAAGGAGGAGCTGATAGTTAATATTAATTTAACAAGCGAAACAAAAAAAAATGAATTTCGTTTCCAGTATTGTTCTAAATTCAACATACATTTTTGATAAGCAATATTGAATAAAATGCTATAAAAACTGAACAGTTGATTGAAATGTCTACAACCTATATTAATTATTATTACTATTATTAACCCTAGACAATTTACTTTTTTATATTCAGAAAAGGCCTATTGATATTTATTTAAAAACTGTTTCTCAATTATTTTAATTTCATTGGGTTTGATTAAAGGTAGAAAGCCCCTAGTGTGACGTTTTTGAGACCTTGACTTTCTTATTATCTTTGATCATTAAATCTATTATGAGACTAAACTGTGAAATATAAGCAAACTCGAACCACACGTTTTGACAAAAACGCGATTTGTATTATAGCCCCTCAATTTTCTACCTCACCCTAAAATGTTTATGGGGTACACTTACAAAAATGACTGACATATTGTCAAAATGTGTTTTATTTATTCCTGAATAGCTTTAATTTATACGGTGAATATGTATCTTATGAAAAAGTATTACAAACATAAGTACAAAAGTTGACCAACAATACCTATTACATTAAATTTATCTAAGCATATGGTAAAAAACAGCATATTTCATTACAGTAAAAATACGCCAAACACTAATTTTTGTATTTATTTTTTTGAACTTTTATTTCATAGTATGTCAAAATCAGTAAGACCAAAATATAAGATAACCTTATCTGAGAGGAAAAAAGTATAAATTGACATAGGTTCACCACAACAATCTCAAGGCATAACATTTGGAGTGAAGCAACCCTATGTTATGAAAATTATGACAAATAAGACAAGTAAAACAGCTAATATTTTCCTTCTATGTTAAAATATGTTTTTCTCTTTAAAAAATTTTTTAATGTAATTGCAGTATCGATATTAAATGAATTATTGTTGCGTTAATTTTAAAGAAATAGTGTTTTCTGTAAACATTTTAAATACAAATGTCACTAGCTGAGGTTCACATATCCTTGGTTACCAAATTCAAAAAAAAAAAAACACTTATTTTATCAACGTGTATTTCTAAAACTTCATCTGACATTTTCATTACATTGGGTTAACACGATTTAAAAAAAACTGGCAAATATTTGTGATAGCTTGAACAAGACTCTTCTTGGAGCTTGTGACTATTGTTAAAATGTCACTGTTTTGGGATAAAAAGGTGTCTCTTAGACCATTCTCATCATTTCGCCGATACATACTTTTCAGATGTTTTTTTACAACGGTAGATAGCGTCAAAATTCGTCAGTGGAACAGGTCCATGTTTACACAATGAACAGTATTTTAAATTGTCAAACAGAACAGCAAACTTGATCAACCGACGCCCCGCTCTCCACCCATCTCGACTGACTATTTTTGCAAGATGTTGGTGTGAATAAATGTTATTATAAACGTTTATTTATAACCAGTTTAACTTTAATGTAATGAAATACACCAGACATATCGCGAAAATGTCATGATTAAATGTAAACAGAAATTCCCAACAATGACGTCATTTGAAGGTATTCCCCATGCCAGAGTACCTTGTTTTTGTTCAAACTACATTTTTACTTTCATCTTTAACCAAAAATAAGCATTTATTTCACAATTTAATTAAAAATAACAAAACATTAGAAAAGTAATGTTTATTTCGCGAAAATAATTACTGTTTCGGATCAGATCGATCAGATTTACGTTTAGTGGCGAATGGGCCGAAGTTAACCGATATTTCGCGAGTATTTCCGAAGTCATTAGGATCTTTCTACCTTAAATCTATAACAAATTCAATGCCATACTTCAATCGTCTGGTTTTGTCAATAATTTCATGAATGCTTTTGTAAATAATGTTCAATTATTTCTAAAACATAATAAAATGCTGCGTAAAATCTAATCGATATTTTCACTTTGCTGTTTACAGTAACTTCTGTCACAAGGAGAAAAAGTATTCCGGAAGTGTTAAAAAGACTTGTTCTTTTGAAAAAAATTCAACATATGTATTAACTGAAAAAACTAAAGCATCTGAAATAATCTAAACAAAAATAGTATATCAAGAAAAAACAACAACGGTAAATTAAAACGTTTACCTTTGCCGGAACTCGAACCCGGGACCTTCGAAATCAAAAATCTGATGCTCTAACCACTCAGCCATTCGGACTTAAACCTTTGATACTGTATTGGTGACGCTTTGCAAGTGTTCCGAAATGACGATGAAAAGCGTTACTATTTTTTTACAATTCGATTGATGATTATCTATTAACCAAACTCTATTTTCCAAATATATCTTAGTCATCAGTGTTATTTCGCATGTTTGTATATATATTGTATAATTTCTATTTGGAATTTATGACAAAACTTTAGAAAATTGTCAATTTCCCAATGTGTGAACAGGTCCCTTAAATTTAAATAGAAATGCAATTTTTTTTTCAGTTGATTGATGTAATTTGTTTGGTTTCTTAATAAAATAAGTCATGTACGGAAGTCATTAATAATGCAGAATTTTGCAGATTAATACTTATTTCATTCAACATTTTGTTTGCCAGTTGTATAATTATTTATAAGAATTAGGTTTAGGAGTGATGTTCGTATTTCGGGTTTAAAAAAGAGATAACTAAAACGTAAACATAAACACGCAATGATTTTACAGTGCCCACGTCGCTTTTTCAGCTTTCCAAACGTTTGTATTTATTTAATGTGATTTGACTATGGTCACCTGGACAGTGTTGACAGTGATTTGATGGGCAGAGCTGGAAAAACATCTATGTGTGGAGTTTGGTAATCGCGTATTTACCGTAATCATTTACGCTGGCAGGGATCTTCTGAATAAGCGCTTTTCAGTTATAATGGATAATGTTTAACTAAATCATCCGTTCTGTGTTTGCATTCTCTATCGCTTCCTCCCTATACCTCTTCCTTTTTCCTCTCTCTTCCCTTATATGTCCCTTCTTTAAACTAGTCCATCTACTTCTAGATATACTTAAATTTATTTCACCCTCTCCTTGTTAACAACCACACTACTTTCTCAAAGCCTTCGCAATTTTGTATTATTCAATCCTTCTATTTTACTCAGCAACGTTCATATAAAATACTGGAACTGTTGCTAATAGTGTTGTATTACTTGGTTTCATTAATTATTTATTAAATGACAAAATATAATGTATGCAGTATTTGTTGATTGTAATAACGAATTCGATTACCAAGTGAGCGATATCCGATCATGTTGGGCTTGACATATTTAAATAATTATTGGTACACATGTGTAGCATCATAAAATACAGGTCATGTTCGACATTGGTTACAAACCACTAAATTTTGACACAGTCATGGTCCCTTTTTTACTTAAATTCCCGAACAACATGGACAATATCTAATGAAAGGCTTCACATATTTAAATTATTTTTGGTACATAGTCATATCAAGTTCAGCTTTTGTTACAAACCACTAAATGTTGACAGAGTTATAGCTTCTTTTGAAGTTATTTTTTTCTAAATACACTGTTGACCATTGACAAATTAAAGCATTCTCTCTCTGTCCATGTCTTTTGAATGGATGCCATAGTCTTGTGACAAGGCCATAGTGCGGGGTATATCCGTCACTCATGTGACAATTTTAGTTTTATTAGAAAATACTAAACCATAGGCCTCTACAAAAAATCAAATAAAACATGCTATCAGGAGGTGAGGGTATATTATTTTGGATGAAGCGTTGACCTCTAATTGTGACCTTGTGCTTTAACTCATGGACCCGATTCATCTTGTTTTTTAGTCAAACGCTTTTGTAAAGTTATTTTAAATTCCAATCGTTCCTGGCAAAGTTAGATGTTAGACACACAAAACGCCAATATCGACTTTTAGAGTTTAGTTTTGCCTTAATTATTGGCCTAAAGTCATGTTTATGCTCGTGACATTTCGTTTTATTTAGGCAAACATTTTTGCCAAGTAATTAGACAATATCTCTAACCATGTCTAAGTTGAAGTCCGATAAGTAGATTTGAACTTTCAATTTAGGTGTGTACTTGAACTGTCACCAAGAAACCTGATTCGTGAGTGCATCACAAAGGACACAACATCTTATATCGGCAAACATAAAGGTTATTTTTAAATCATTCCTAACATAGCCACGTTGTAGTCCAGTAAAGCAAACAAAAGCCAATTTACAATCAAAGGGAAATTAATTAATCCCTGAAAACGTATCCGTCCTCTTATCAGGGATGCTGCTAAAAATCATCAGACTGAAACGACCTGACAATATCTCCACCCGGGGGGAGCGCTGCATATTATGTTTCGTTGAATTCGAGTCACTTGCCACCAAGACAAATTCAACGGCAGTTGAAGTAGAATTCGGATGGATGGAACAAGTGACGTTAATATGTCACGCCACCATTCGGGAGCATGAACATTGTACGGAACAATAACTGGGAATTTCAAGTATTTCTTATTTGGCTCAGCCCATAGTTTTTTGCAGATTAACCTATACTTGATTTTCTCTTTTTCTGTACGGAAAATTAGCCACGTATCGTGTTATAATGGTTTAATTGCGTCCATTTAAATGTTTATATTTTCAGGTGGTAGATTATTAGCTGTTAAAACCCAGTAACCACTGCCTAAGGTTAGTAAATGCATCATTTATTTGTTTTTACTCACTTGAGTGTTCATTCATGAAAAAAAGCTGATTTTGTAAATTAATTTAACAACGGAAACAGTAACGATCGATTTAAACGTACTTTTACTGTGTTTTGATTTTCGTTTTTTATATAATTTTAATATAAGTTACAATTCAAATTATTTCCAGATTTAGACTCTAGTAAAATATAACACGTACCTGCATAAGAAGCCATTTTGAATTGATAACTTTAGAATAGACCCACCGATATATATTTAAATAATTATGATCTTTGTTTTACAATTCTCGCCTGACCTTCGTTTTGAATTACAAGAAAGTCAATATAATGCTGGTACGAACTATTGACTAAAGGTAAACGTATCCACGCAATTAGGAATCGATATTTAAATTGTATATTGCATATTTCAAAATACCTTTGGTTTTGTCAATACGATTTTAAAACTTTTTACGCTTTCTTAAACTAGATGAATTGTTCTTATGAATTATTATACCTCACATCGTTTTCACATTGTTAAATCGCATATACCCATCCCTGCATACATTTAATATGTCACGGCGTTGGAAAGTAATATACACCAAGCCTGGTTTAATTTTTAATATACCCCGCGCTTGATTAAAATATGACCCGCACTAGGCTTTAAAATAGCAACTCGGGTTTTCCAAGAAATCCGTATTAACTAATAATCAGTAGGCGGTTATTATAGTGTATTTAAAAAAAATCAATGTCGATGAGCGCTTGATTTTCCAACAACAAACTTAAGTTTACAATGAACGACTTGTTTGTTCTTTGAATTAGAGTATTTTTGTTCGATATAATAAAATAAATATCACAGGCATGTTAAGGGGTATATTAAATATTGCCCCACTCCGCCTCGGTTGACATCACTCTCATCGGGGTGCAATATTTAATATACCCCTTAAATGCCTATGATATTTATATAATATGACACTTTTGCGTAGTGAACAATGCTAGTGTTGAAATGTCAGTGTTAATTGACTTACTGTTTTATTTGTAAAAAATGAGAGTGCACATATTTTATTCACATACAAATCAAATGATCAATTAACACAATTAATATTGGATATTAGCAATTATAAAATATGAGTGGTAGCATAAGCGTTACAGTAAAATTACAGAAATTGTATTACTCATATATTAATTAGGTTGTTCTATTTAACATAACGTCTAAATGTATTTAGTCAATAATCACCAAAATCCGAAATATAAAATGTAATATATATTTGCGACTTTTATACCTCACTTCGCTTTCCTATTTTAAAATCACTTATACCAGTCCCTACATAAATGATAATATGCCATTGCGTTGAAATGTAATATACCCCGCGCGTGGGCCTAAAATAGCAACTGGTGTTTTCCGGGAATAACCAATTAGCTAATTATCGATAGGCGCTTATTAATATGTATTTAAACAATCAATGATGGTTGTCTACGTGTGACTTCAGAAATTGATACAAAATAGCAACTGGAGATTTCCTGGTATACCGCGCACCTTTTTATCAATAGACGCTTGTAAAAATGTGTTGAAAATGTTGGTCTGCATGAACTTGGCTAGTTTTTTCTCTGAACAACAGGTTTGTTTTGTTTGGTATAGTAAATATTACTCCACACCCTCCTCGAGGAGTGATGTCAACCTAGGCCTTCGGCTTATAGAACAAAACAAAACAGTTTGCACTTTTGAATTGTTTGTTCTTTTATTCATCATTATGAAGTGAATGTAAGTAACAAATTGATCAATGTGTAATACTGAATTAACTATAATATTGTATGCGTGCACTATTTAGGAAACATATTTTATTTCCACCAACCGGTTAGTCAGAGGAGAATGTGATTAAAGTGAAAGGAGGAATGACAACAATGGGCCACTAAACCTCATCTTGAGCCAATTACAAAACACAGCAAAAACAATGAAATAGGCGACAAAAACAACAACAAAACAAATAGTATACACAGTTATAAAGGTTTGTTGGGTGTGATTAATTTTCATTTACATATCGAATACACGGCAATGCTATATTTTTTTTGGTTAATATATCTAATTGTGTGTGGGAACAATTAACTGCAAACTTACTGTCTTTGGCAAATAAATATAAGTACAATAACATGCATTCAGTGAAAGTAGTTATAACATATTTTAAAGTAAAACAACAGCTAATGCATCATCGTTATTACGAAAACAGGTCATTAACAGAAAACAGGTCTTTAACAGAAAACAGGTCTTTAACAGAAAACAGGTCTTTAACAGAAAACAGGTCTTTAACAGAAAACAGGTCTTTAACAGAAAACAGGTCTTTAACAGAAAACAGGTCTTTAACAGAAAACAGGTCTTTAACAGAAAACAGGTCTTTAACAGAAAACAGGTCTTTAACAGAAAACAGGTCTTTAACAGAACATAACGTTTATTTACGAAGTAAGCATATTCAGCGCATCGTACTAACAATACTTACAGTTTCGCAACGAATTAAACAGTACAGGTGGCCAAAGAAATACAATATATATTACTAGAAAGAGATCGGATAACAACACCTCGTATTGACTTTAGCTTTATTTGATCGCTGTTATGAGCACACGTTATTTATATAAGGAAATGTATCTCAATGTGACGTCAAAACAATGATGACGTTTTCAGCAACTAAAAACTTGTGAAACCAAAACCTTGTTATTTTTCGACATATTTTTACGTCGTTTACATGATTTATGAGCACACCGTAATAGGACTAACAGAATTGTATATAAATGTTGGCTAAATATCACGTTGTTCATTCTCGGCTCGAAACAGGATAGCGCAGGGTTTCTCAGTCTCGCACAAAAAACTTGATATGTATGAAACACTCACATAATATTCTCTATATACCAGAAGCAACCCATACTACAACAATCAAAGTATTGATCGCTGTTCTGAACCCTCGATATTGCTACCCCCCTGGTCCTTTTTTGCGATCCATAAGCACTAAAAATCCAGAGGCTTTAGGTTCTTATCCCATGTGTTTGATAGTCGGACAGTTAATAGCTGTACAGAAACAACAAAGGAAATAAGAAAATGACCACAAGAAAGATACTGTTACAATTCAATCATTAACACGAAGTAGTATGCATTTACACAAACATACCCAGGATCAAAAATACAAGTTAAGAACCAAAATGCTTTTAGTTAATCAAAAATGACTTTGATTATAACTCAAACAAATGTTAAAAACTGTTCAGGTTCGAACACAATACACTGTACTCAATTATATAGGTACGCTGCATATTAACCTTATGTTTTATAAAATTATGTATTGGTATATATTATAGTAATTATATAATTATTAGAATTATATTAAACACATACTTTTATTGAATATACAAGGAAATAATGTATTATATAAAGTACATAATGATAAACTACGAAGCTTGAAAACGCAACTAATGACGCATGTCTCTTGGCCCAAACCAACTAGTCCACCAATAAAAGAATTATATAACTCCAAGAACAAACTACAAAATATATGAAAGTAACGGAAGACAAAAAATAACAAGATCTTGATGTCATAGATCGGGATTATCAAACACCCAACTGATATTACTAATATGAAACATTTTAAAATTCACTAAACAATAAAAGAACATCGTAATGATGGTAATATACCGTTTTACTGTCGATAACCACATGTTCATGTTCCAAAAGATAAATTGACTACAACGTATACCAATATTCAAAATATTAGGGGAAAAAAAAGAACAAAAAATTAAGAATTGGTCAGTGATGTAACTGAAACAGATGTTCAAGAACTCAAGAAAAGAAAAAAAAACAACGATACATACTAAAAATAATATTATGGCATATATGTTTTTGAAGCACCATGTGAATCTCAATTTCACATCTAACTACCAAGTTAACGACGTCTGGATTACACTGGCCACAAACATTCGACAAGTAAGACCATTTCACAAACTACTAAATATGATACAAAGTGAAACCTCAGCTGCGTCAGCAGTAAAGAAATCTTATTATCAGCACGAGGTCCTTTATTTAGGGCAGGTGACCAATTGCCAAAAACAACACAGCACAACACAAAAAACATATAGCGAATACAAAACACAAAACTACTCAAAGAAAAGGTTCAAAACATAGTAAGACCTCTTTGGTTCCCTTAATCAAACATATTTCCAATTAGGGGAGCGTATCAATCACGCAAGGAAAACTCTTGGTAACTATTCCCACTGACAATTGGTTGCGTTTAGAGTAGATTCGATAAAAACTGATAAAAACATTGAAAGCGGAAACGGCTTAACAGGCTGACTGTTGATAATTCAATGGCCATATCGTCACAGTTGGCGATTTTGGTTGATTATTGAACTTGACCAAGAATTTATACCAACAAAGATTTTCACCACGTTTGTTGAAGATCGGATAAACAATGTTGGACTTGGAGAGCGGAAACGGCTAAAAAGTCAAATGTATGATATTAAGTCCAGGGCCATAACTCCGCATAACAATACGTCAAAATTAGAATTTGTTTTTGATAAACTGTGCTATGAATACAAAGCATGGCAAATATTACATCTTTTATGATCGGAGTTATATGTAAACTTCAATGTCAAATTCATCACACAATTCAAGTTTTAGAATTGTAAGATTTTCGACAAAGATTCTTAATAAATACCAGCCCTGATCGATATATGATTACTCACCTTGTCATTTGTATTACGATTTGATACATTACATATCGAACATATATGTGCTATGTTAATTTCCTTTCAACCCTTTATATTATTATATTAGTATATTAAGAATTACATACTGGGCATATAAATTGTTAAATTTAGAATAATATGTACTTTAATTTAGAATTATAATAATAGTTTGTTTGGCAAGATAGTAAATATAGTATATTCATTTAATTGTAAGTAGTTTAACTACGAAAGTTATAATTAAACTCAATAGATCCATGACTAAGTCTCACGACTCACTAACATGAATTTCACTAGGACCGAACACTCTCATATGATAATTTATCAAATTTAATCACCTGTATCAAATGTTAGAAAAATGCCATTTGACACATTCATTTCATAGATGCAGTACGTAATTTATTTAAAATAGTAATTACTACAAACAATTACAAATGTCAACGGAGATGTGTTATGTTAAAAAAACGGAATACATAAAACACACCACGATAAGGAACCCATAGGTGAGGTGAAAGAAGACGCGTTCTACGTCGGCCTCATGAGCACCACCGTTCCGCACGTGTTCGGCGGGCACATGCAGCGCTGACTCTGGCATCGACATCCCACACAGAAAGAACCGTTTACCTGGTTATGAAGCGGAGAGCAAGGGTTTAAAAGAGGAGGTTCATCTCCGTCCACAACTTCGACAGACACGTGTCCGAGGACATCCACAAGCTGTAGGAGGAGGACCTGTACAAGAAACAGTTATCACAGTTCATCAAAAACGGCATCACCCCCGACAGCATCAAGAAGTACAAGAACGGTCACGATGCCAGCCGGGCTGACCCCAAAGCCAAGACCAAACGCGACAGAGAGGTCACCGATGTCAAGAGGTGAAATCGACACAAGATTTCTAAGAGCCAGAAGGACGACCGCGTGCGCCAGATGAAGGCATTTATAAAGAAACTAGAAGCCGACGACGACGACGAGTAGGACGCCGGCCCGAACATGTTTTTCTCTTGTAACACATTGCGAAGAAACTAGAAATGTGTCCACAGACACGGTTGCCCCCACCTATGCAGCCATTTCTACATGGTGCCGCTTTTTCTGTATGCATACAAATACTTTTTGCAAAAAGAGAATTGTCCTTTTATAGTTTACTTTCTGCTAATGTATTCTCTTATTGTGTGAAGTATTTTGGATATCACAAACTAGTTTTAGTCCTGACAAAAAATGGGCAGTAATTAAAACTTTAAGGCAATAATGAGTTATGGTTCTTGTATGCTTCACTTACACTTGCTATTTTAAATCATTCTGTGCAAAATCAATAAAATGCCTTTTATCATTTTTATCAAGTCAGTTTTGTGCACGCAACACATCATGTGGTGATTGTGATTATTTCTGCCAATTTATCTGAAAATCCCTGCATGCATGATAATATTATACTCTTAAAAATGATTTGACCTTTGATATTGATTAATTACCTTGACCTTTCAGCTACAGACTTGACCCTTGAACGCCACATGCGGTCTTATAATGCTTACCACTTCTGCTAAGTTATTTGAAAAAAGTTCATGCCGGACAAAATTATGCTCCATACAGAATCCATGGACTTAATTATTATACTTGATCTTTGTTCTTTAAGTGACCTTGACTATGGAC
Source organism: Congeria kusceri (assembly GCA_027627225.1). NCBI lineage: Eukaryota > Metazoa > Mollusca > Bivalvia > Myida > Dreissenidae > Congeria > Congeria kusceri. The sequence goes on along the minus strand of CM051026.1, from coordinate 2,260,332 downwards.
ATAGTTTTTGCGGGCGACACATCTTCTTATAATGGTTACCACGTTGTGTTCTGTTTAAAAAAAACGGAATACATAAAACATACTTGGATAATAAACCCATAGAAAACACCTGGCAAAACGGAGGTGAAAGAAGACGCGTTCTATATGGAGGACGTCGGCCACGTGACGTGAGCACCACCGTTGCCCGCGTATTCGGCGCCCATTTGACTCTGGCATCGACTCCCCCTACAAACGAAGCGTTTACCTGGTTATGAAGCGGAGAGCAAGGGTTTAAAAGAGGATGTTCATCTCCTCCCACATCTTCGACAAACACGTGTCCCAGGACATGCACAAGCTGTTGGAGGAGGACCTGTGCGAGAAACAGTTATCACAGTTCATCAACAAACACGGCATCACCCCCGACAGCATCAAGAAGTTCAAGAACGGTCACGATGCCAGCCGGGCTGACCCCAAGGCTAAGACCAAACCCGACAGAGAGGTCACCAATGTCAAGAGGTGAACTCGACACAATATTTTTAAGGGCCAGGAGGACAACCGCGTGCGCCAGAGGAAGGCATTTATAAAGAACTAGAAGCCGACGACGACGAAAAGTAGACTGCCGGTCCGACCATATTTTTCTCTTGTATCACATTATAAAGAAACTCGACATGAGTCCACAGACACGGTTGCCCCCACCTATGCAGCCATTTCTTCATGGCGCCGCTGTTTCTGTCTGCATACTAATAATTTTGCAGAAAGAACATTGTCCTTTTATAGTTTACTTTATGCTAATGTATTCTCTTATTGTGTGGAGTAATTTGGATATCACAATCTAGTTTTAGTCCTGACACAAAATTAATAAAGGGCAGTAATTTAAACTTTAAGGCAATTCTGAGTTATGGTTCTTGTATGCTTCACTTACACTTGCTCTCTTAATTCATTCTGGGCAAAATCAATAAAATGCCTTTTATCATTTTTGAATTATGCTTTGTACACTCCTGAATTAAGGGAAGTAATTAACTAACTTCACAAGTCAGTTTTGTGCACGCAACTCATCAACTGGTGATTGTGATCATTTCTGCCAATTTATCTGAAAATCCCTGCATGCATGACAATATTATGCTCTGGAAAATTATTTGACTTTTGACCTTGATTAATGACCTAGACCTTTCAGCTACAGACTTGACCCTTGAACGCCACATGCGGTCTCATAATGCTTACCATTTCTGCCAAGTTATTTGAAAAAAGTTCATTCCGGACAAAATTATTTTCCAGACAGAATCCATGGACTTAATTCATATACTTGATCTTTGATCTTAAAGTGACCTTGACTATGGACATAGATTATGCGGGAGGCACATCTTGTTATTATGGTTACCACGTTGTGTTCTGTTCAAAATAACGGAATACATAAAACACACCACGATAAGGAACCCATAGAAAACACTTGGCAACACGGAGGTGAAAGAATACGCTTTCTAGATGGAGGAAGTCGGCCACGTGAGCACCACCGTCGCCCGCGTGTTCGGCGCCCACAATGCAGCGCTGACTCTGGCATCGACATCTCACGCACAACAAAGCGTTTACCTGGTTATGAAGCGGAGAGCAAGGGTTTAAAAGAGGAGGTTCATGTCCTCCCACAACTTCGACAGACACGTGTCCGAGGACATGGACAAGCTGTACTATGAGGACCTGTGCAAGAAACAGTTATCACAGTTCATCAAAAACGGCATCACCCCCGACAGCATCAAGAAATACAAGTACGGCCACGCTGCCAGCCGGGCTGACCCCAAGGCCAAGACCAAACCCGACCGAGAGGTCACCAATGTCAAGAGGTTAAATCGACACAAGATTTCTAATGGCCATTCCTTCCATGCAGGACAAAATTATTCTCCGGACAGGGATAGAAGGCTTAACTTCTTATTTTTGACATTTGACCTTTAAATGTGACCTTGATCTTGGACCTAGGGACGTGTTTCATGCGCTCGACACACCGTCTCACCATGATTAACACTTGTGCCAAGTTATTTGAAATTCCATCCATGGTAGACAAAAGTATGCTCCGGACAGTGTCTCTGGCTTAAATTCTTATATTTGACATTTGAAATTTCAGTGTGACATTAACCTTGCACCTTGGGATCTGGTTCTTACGAGCGACACACCGTCTCACCAAGTTCAACACTTGTGGCAAGTTATTTAAAATTCCTTCCATGCTGGTCACAATTATGCTCCGGACAGGGATAGAAGGCTAAAATTTTTATAATTGAGCTTTGACCTTTAAGTGTGACCTTGACCTTGGACCTAGAATCTTGGTTCCTGCGCGCGACACACCGTGTCATTATGCTTAACATTTCTGGTAAGTTATTTGAAAATCCTCAAATGCTGGACATAGTTATTGATGGTAGGGGCCTAAAAAAAAGACATTTTGGTGCTTAAATTGTATTTTTGACAACGTCTGTCTTTTGAATAAGTGTATACTACTTGCTGTAAATGTTGTCATTGTACCTGACCTTGTGGTAATATTTATATTTGTTTCTGTACAGCTATTTGCAAAATCAAATAAGAACCTTAAGCATTTCGATTTTTAGTGTATAGTGTTTGCTACATCGACCAAAGGTTAACAATCTTTGGGTTCAGAATAGTAAATTGACCACAAGGGAGCTGAAAAATATGATGCTTTTTTCTTAACTAACCAACATAGCCGCCATCTGGAACCGTACCGATCACGCAAATCATAATCTGCGTTTTAAAGCAACGCGTTCTGGATTCATTTAAACCTGCTTCAAGACTAAAACCACCTTACAGTTTATACTTAGATTTTGCAAAATAAATAATCAAAATGAATGCAAAGTCAAATGATTAATAAATAATTTCATATTATCAGCACAAGGCGTCCAATAGTTTTACCCGAGCAATAGTAAATTATACAAAGCCATTGCGAACTGGAACCTTTTTACATTAAATAACTTTAACACTGATGTTTATATCAAAATGCTTCTGTGTTTTATGCTACAAAATCACAAAAAATTATATATGGAAAAAAATATTATAAGCAGACAAATATATTTTATCCCTGTAAGTTTAATTAAGTAAAAACGTAATTCATTTATTGAGATTTTGATAGATTTGTCTTCGAGAGCATGTAAGATGAACAATGTACAAAGAACAAAAGCTTGACAAATACAAGTTCAAAAGTAAAACAAAGTCAAGAATATACATTTAACAAATGCATTCAATGAATTTTCGAATGTCATCTGAAATATGGTTTATATCAAATCAAACTGAAGTTTTAATATTTTTGAACAGCAAACATGCATATTGTACATATTATTTTTAATAAAAAAAACGTCCAACACACTTGAATACATAACACATTTATTTTTATTTTATTTTTTTACGTCCTATCCCATTGTATGCCACTATTATGTCTATAAAACAACATTGTAACTGACAATACTCATGTTGAGACACCATAAGTCTGTAAAAGGTTAATTAAAAAAATTGCCAACACGTTAGTTCTTTAAAGAAAAAAAAATTCATGTTGTTGAGTGTTTTAGTAATATGAATCGTCTTCAAGTACGATGATAAGTTTACAAAGCAAGGGATAATAGATAAGTACAAATATAAAAATTAAACAAACATATTTTAAATTACATTTAACAAATGCGCTCACTAAATATTATCAAATGTCAATAAAATAATCCAAATATGAGTGCAATTATAACAATCTCCTGAATCTTTTTTAGGCTTATCACAACAATCTTAACACTTGTTTGAGGCGAATGATTTGTTGTCAACACACATTGTGTATCCGGACAAAATAAACTCAGAAAGCATACACTTTAACAATTCAGATTAATTAGATAATAAATAAACTTTCAAAATTATAACAAGTTAAATATTTCGAATATGTGCAATTTTCTCAACATTTATAAATAATACAATTCATAAATAAATTGCACTTCCAAACACAGTTAATAAACGTATGTGTTTATGCATACGGTTTCATTATTACTCAAGTACATAGGCCCATTATACAATATGCAAAAAAATATGCAACGGTGTTTTATTGTTAATACAATTTAAAACTTCAGAAAGAACACTAATACATAAACAACTGAATGCAAGTTAGACATGTTTATAATGCTAATTTTATTTCAAGACACGAAAAAAGTACAAGTTTACCAACGGTTGAGATATGCAAATGTATTCATTAAATGTAATTGCATATTTTTTTTTTCCATGATATAGAATATATCTATGTAATCGATTCTTTTACACAGCGTATTACGGCTTCTTCCGTAAAATATGCATGACGATGATCTGGAATATCTGCTGTATGACGCTTGGTCTCAAAATACATTGAACTAAAGGAATGTAGCTGTTACTCGTTTTCCTTTATTTCATCATGCCTCAGAAAGGTGCAATTGTGTTGCTCTGGCGAAAAAAATCTTTAATTAATTAAATTGTAATTTAATTGAGTTAACAATCTCTGTAATAACTTTTGAATTTGAATTACAATTCTTTGAGGTTAACTTGTATTTACAAGTTTGTATAATGTGATTAATTCCGGGCCAATTGTGAGGTTCGGCATGCCTTTAAAGAATCGCATACCAGCAATAGTAGTATGCGTCCCGTATCTCACTGAATCTAAATGTACTTATTTCAGTATGCTGACTTCGCAACAATACAATAAACAATCCGCATCATTTTTGATGCTATTTAATTGGGTAGAGCTGAAATTAAATCATTTGCAAGATCTAACAACTCTTCAGTATTGCCGACTATAAGGAATTCAACGTTGTGGAGCTCTTATACTTGCAAAGGCCTGAAAATTGATGCTTCGTTGTGGGATGACATGTTTTTAGTTGACTTCTTAGAAACATGTTCAAAGTGATGTCGAAACTGCTCAGCTGTCAACACTTACACATAATTCGCGGAAACGACACTGGATAAATGGCCATCCAGCAACGGATATGCGTTGAAAATCCTGAGTATTTGTATTATTTTTATCGCCTCATAGCTATATTTAATGATGTGCAATCTCTGTATTCCATATTCTAGTCTGGTTAATACGGGCTGAAATTGTGTCCTGTTTAAGAAAGAAAATGTATACAAGTTATATTTTATATGTACATGTCATAATACAATAAGAACGTAGAAATGTAAGTTCAAATGTTATTTGCAACTTTCAATTGCACAATAAATTAATTCCTAAAAACTACACACTGAGTTGTGTTTACGGACAACAATTTTGTATATACATATATACAAACAATGTAAAAAGCAAAGAGCTGCTATTGAAAGAAATAGATAAAACGAAACCCGCGTGTAAGTTTATTCCATGGATAATGATGTTTAATTGAAGCCTAAACCTTTATTGTATTAGTGACACACCTTCGAGCATGTTTTCTGCGTAGAACAAGTACTTAATGTCTTAATTTAAATATCATTCGAACGCTCCGTGAGTATATGAAGATCAGATGAACTCCCGATATGATGGTAGACACCATAGCTATTTCAATGAATCATTTGGCCTATTTGTGGTTCCAATACATGTTATACAATTAGGTGATGATGTTTCGGAATTTAAATGAATATTAAAATTGAATATACAATATATTATAATGTTTATGTCTGTTGTAAAAGTGCAATACTACAGATTTGATATTATCGGAATATCATATTAAATAGTTAGCACATCTGATAAATTATTGCATCGTCATTTTGAACACTAGATATATGGAGTACTATTTTTTATGTTTTTGCGTTAGTTTGCAGCATATATTCATATAGTATCTCATCATCCATCAATTATACATTCAATTGGCTACGGGGTCCGCCATCCAATCGTGAGTTCGATCTCTACTCGGGGAGCGTTGGAATAATCTTTCGCTTAAGAAATTAAGTGCTTGTTCTACCCACGAAACGAAAGCATCTCGGTAATAATGTTTCAAGCAATGACATATAGGGACTATTACATGATTGCAGTGTTCCAATGGGTTTTATTATACCTGCCCAGGATTCATATTGATATTGATTCTTAAAATGTACTTAACGTAAGTTGAAGAAAGAAAAAAACGTCAAAATTAAAATATGTGTTTGAAGCACTATGCTTTAGAGGAAATGCATGATATTAAATAGTTACGCGTTGAATTATGTTATTTCTTTTGTGTCAAAATCCGTGAACAATGCATTTTTGGGGGACAGAAAACCCTGATTGCATGTATTAAAACTCAGAGTTCGAAAGTGTATTATTGTTCGACTAAGATTCTTTATCATGGGCCCATATGTATAAAGATTCTTCAGTTATCCCTAACCTGAGTTGAACAAAAAACAACAACAACAAACGTAATAATAACAATATATGTGTATTCCGCGAACCTGCAGGGCGAGTAAAATGCAAGTTTACACAATCAACGAGTGCAGTACAACCTACATGAGCACATAGCCATGTAATACTCTTTTTATTAAGTCCATTAATTATATACCTCATTACGTTATAAAAAAAAATTACAACGTAACACATCATTTATTTATTCTGAACAAAATAATTTCATGAAATGAACGCGCGAAACTAAATGCCATTATGACGTCATTATGAAATGCACATCAAAGACACCATATAATTTAAATTTCAATCTTAATGTTGTGTTTTAAGGTTGAAGGTTTGTTTAAATCATTAAAAATAATAGTCGTTACGCCTTTTGCATATAGGTATATAATAAATACTAGGAATGGGACCGAATAATGAAATCAATATACGATTATTCGTTTTACTTATTTGCATATATTCTAATATTCGTTTTTTATATACCGGTAAGTAACGTTGAATGTGTTCTGCCTGAAGACCGCGTGAACTACTTCCAAGCTCGTGACGGTTGCATTATTATTAATAAACCAGGAAGATAATATGTTATATGGTGTTGAAATAATGAAGAATAATATTTAAATAACACGTATTAAGATTATAAAGATCTTGCTAGATTTAATTCACGCATTTATTCGCTGACAACAGTCTTATTTTGATTGGCTATCCAGAGCATCTATTTTATCTAAGACAAGTGAACTGTTTCGATGTCAATAAACATTAGTGCAAGCTTTCTGCAAACTGTGAGTCCATTATCTCAACAAGGCCCTGCGCAAGTTATGAAAAACATACATCTTATTGTTCCTAAGGGCTATAATGCTTGGTACACACGCAAAGGCCACGGCTATAATGCTTGGTACACACGCAAAGGCCACGGCTATAATGCTTGGTACACACGCAAAGGCCACCGAAAAGACTTTGCGAAACCGAAATTTCGCAAACTTGAGTTTTTCATGGAGTAATTACTATTTTACATAAAGCATTAGTTGAAACGTTCAATTGTGATCAATAATTGATGATTTTTACATTAAAAAAATGCTTTTCTTTCATTATGTAATTTATGTGCAAAATTGGATTTCCCGTGTAATGTCTACATTTTCCCATGGGATTTTTCGTTGTTCCACGGGATTTTTTTCAACTTTTTCAGGCTGGAAATAAACCATGGGATTTATGTAAATTCTACAACCGCGCTTTTATGTCTTTTATAAGCATACAAATAATAATGATAGTAATATACAAAAATTTAAAAAATATATGATAATAATAATAATACTATTATTATTAATAATATTAATAATATTATTATTATTATCATTAGTAGTATTTATAGTAGTAGTAGAAGTAGTAGTAGTAGTAGTAGTAGTAGTAGTAGTAGTAGTAGTAGTAGTAGTAGTAGTAGTAGTAGTAGTAGTAGTAGTAGTAGTAGTTGTAGTAGTAGTACTAGTAGTAGTAGTACTAGTAGTAGCAGTAGTAGTATAATTCTGTAAATAATATTCTGTAAAGACATGCAAAGATACAAAGAAGCGGTACGTGTATGTACAAACGATTCTAAAGAAATGAATGTACCACATATTCTGCTAATATTGCGGGATTAGTCTTATATGTGTGGTGGATTAGGCATGCACATACAAATGGGAGGAGTACATCCTAGTATACACGTGTATGTTTTGCTATAAATAATATTGCATGAATATAATGGTGATGATGATGATGATGATGATGACGGTGACTGATGACAACTGATGATTACTGTTGATGAAACTGATGATGACTGATTATGACTGATGATGACTGATGATGACTGATGATGGAGACGATCATGAATATGATCATGATGATGATCATTGAGGATTATCATTGATGATGATCATTGATGATGATCATTGATGATGATGGTGATGATGATGATGAATGATGATGATCATGATGACGATCATGATGATGATCATTATTATGATGATGATGATGATCATGATAATGATCATAATGGTGCAATCACAAAATTATTGCTGCAAAAATGAATATGCCATATATTATGTTAATAATCCGATATTAGTGTTATGTGTTTCTGTAGAACCTAATGCGTACACATAAAACTAGGACGCGTACATACTAGTAAAGAGATTTATGTAGTGTTAATAAAACATTTAATGAATATAACGGTGATGATGCAAAATAACATGGGATGAAGATAATGATGATGGTGATGATGATGATGATGATGATGATGATGATGATGATGATGATTTGATGATGATGATGATGATGATGATGATGATGATGATGATGATGATGATGATGATGATGATGATGATGATGATGATGATGATGATAATAATAATGATGATAATGATGATGATGATGATGATGATGATGATGATGATGATGATGATATAGATGATGATATAGATGATGATGATGATTATGATAGATGGTTTGACGTATTAAACTAAAATGCTTTATCACAGCCACTGAACATTGCTGATGGTTTCTGACATACGAGCGAAATTAAGCATGCATTATTTAATTCTATGGCGATAAAAAAGGAAATTGTGGGCATATATAGTTTCAAAACGGGTCAGCTTTGTTGCATATTTTTTTATTTATCAAATTATAGCTATTTGAAATATGCTGTTACTAATGATCAAGAAATTGATTACTGTTTAACGTTTAAAATTTTCTTTACAATTTTATTGGAGCAGTAATCGATTTAAAAATATCCAAATCAGGTTTCTGTATTTACATATATGTATTTCGTAAATACTTATTCAAACTTGGGAAATGTTAAAAGAGATCTCAAGTTATTTGTATTATTTTTATTTATACATAATTAAATATATAATAGAAGAACAATAAGTACATGACAAACGGTAATTTAATTACTCGTACATTTCATTATTTTGGTATCGTCTTCAACGAGTACCAAATTTAAACGTTTTCTCGGTTTTTACGAAAAACACTTTATTGTGTAAAATATTATACTAACCTCACTTTATCCTTATTTGATACCTAACAATAATGAATCAACGTTCGAATAAAGCATAATATGCAATAATTGTATTAACACTTTAATATTATAAACAAAATGTGCAGTATCGGTCAAGAGAAGTTGTCTGCGCTCGACCGCGGTATCACAGGTTCCACTCTACTTATCATGCGTTTAAACCATGGAATTCTAATAATTTAGACGCTGACTAGCATACTTCAATCAGAAATACATTACGTGAATAGAAATGAGGAAATACAAATGTTCTTACAAAATAAAATTATCCCATTTTAAAAGCGGGAAAATGTTCCCATCTTAAAAAGTGGAAAAACAATCCTACTTTCAGAAGAGGGAAAACAATCCAGTGGGAAAATTCAAAAGTAAAAAATAAAAAAAACGTTTATAAAAATTAAGAAAACGTTTATAAAAAAAAATCAGAAATATTAATCTGTACCATGTTTTAACTAGCCCAATATCTTTCTTCTAGTCATTAAACAACATATTATTTTTTTCCAACTGGATTTTTTCACATTTAAAAAGTGGGATTTTTTTATAATCATAATTTTCAAACGAGAATTAGTACGAACAGTTTAACAAAGCTTAATATGCGTATATATGCATAAACAATTTAGAACATGCAATTTTTATTTGAAAAACATCAATTATTGATCACAATTTAACATGTTAATGTATAAATTATGTAAAATAGTAATATTTGAAAAAAAGAACCTTAAGTTTTCGAAATTTCGGTTTCGCAAAGTTTAGTCTGGTGACCGTTACGCCTGCAAAATGTTAATCCCTTGTAAAGTGGGAACTCCTGCCAATTATCCAAACCAATAAATAGTTATCTTTATCCCTGTTACCTTTGCAAATTGACTGAACATATATTTTTTGTTAATAATACGTAAATATGAAATCAAATGTTCATACTCGCTTTTTAACATTCGAATATTTGACGATATTTGAATATTCATTTAATCGGTCCCATCCCTAATATATACGTTTACTTCAAAAAAGGACACGAGGATATTAATAAGGGTTTCTCTACAGCTTGGTGTTATATTTTCGTATATTCAAACTAAAAAGTAATTAAAACTTTCCATGAAGCAAAGTCGGAAACTGTGTACGTTTGTGGGCCGCGGATGTTAGCGAAAATTGAGCCTGTGAAACGAGTTCTGACAAAGATGTCAGTTAAATATTATATCCATCCAAGTTAATGTTTTACTTTTATGATACAACGAGGCAATAGAAACATTAGAACATTTTTGCCATTTGTCAGCAAAAAATAAGTATGCATTGTAGCTAAGCGCACACATCCTTAGCCTGCATTTCGGTTTTCGTCAAGCAAAACGAAATAAATACACTCTTTGAGCCTTTACAGTGGACGAATAATGAAACTATTTTTTATATGTTTACGGTATATTATAAAACTGTTCGATCATATTTATAGAAACACGCTGTAATTAACAACCTCTGTCAGAAAGAGCATGGCCATGATGTCATAGGAACCAAAGTTTCGATGAACACACAACTACATATTAAATATAATATTGTATTTTTTGTAAGCTATTTGCATTGTGACCTGCGTTTGTCCAGACCCTTGCAGTTCTAAAAGTTTGGGTTAAAGAAAAAAACCAGGACATTATGAAGAAATTTCATTATGGCCAAACTAAGTTAATTGTGTGTTTCGGGCAACGGTCTCAAAAAATTAAGTTATGGTCTGGATTGGGGTTTTTAAACGTTTTTAAAAGATACATTTCGGGAAAAAAACATGGAAAATTATATAAAATCTTACGAATACGGGTTTTACGGAAAACAGTAGTCGCTAAAGACTTTCGCCAGTTAGGGTCGGGTGGCCAGAAACACAGACGTAATTTTTTTGGTCTTGTCATTTTTTGTATCTATATGGTCAGATAATCGCTTCATATTTGTGTGTCTGCTAGATCATATCATAAACCTCCAAAGTACACAAAAAAGGGAAAATAAGAAAAAATGTAACTTGTCTCCTCTTTGCATTAATGGGGCGATTTATACTAGTTAATATACATAACAGCAACGCATATTGAGGGCGATTATTGTAATTGCCAAATCAAAGATGTCAGGATAATTGTAGATAACTGATTTAAACGGACGTTGAAAGCATGTGTTTCAACTGTGCACTACACTTTCACTTAAGAGAATGAATTACTTATTCTTCGATTTGTAACAAAACTAGAATGAATCATTTGTGAAATTGGTATCGTGGCCAGTGAGATCGAATGTTGCTGATCTGATAACTTTGATGAAAATCGATGACGTAGTAACTATTAAACAAATTGTGTTTTAAAGACTGTCGGTACGTAGTAAATTGAGGCGAAGCCTAGTAAAAATTGATGACATATTGGTTGAACGTGAGTGTCGATTACGTATTAATATCGTGAAACACTCTGACTGGGTCAATATGGTTAGGCAAGCAGAACGTAATTTGTTAAAATAAGTTCAATGCTGTATCAATTGAAATGCTAATTTAAACACAATTTGAACCTATGAAAGTTCTTCAGCTTGTATTTTGTCCATTGTATTCACATCTTAAAACAGATAGGCGTATTTTTTTTTACAGAATGTGTAATGCAAATATCACAATCAATATCAGTCGGTGGTTTGGTAAACACAACGTGTCTATGTTTAAATTATTCTGATAATAACGGCGTTTCCGTCACTTTTACATGTCTAGATTGAAAGTAAATAATACTCAACCTTACGTGGGGTGAATCTTAATGAACACAGGTATTATTCTTGAGCATGTCGATATCGAACCGTTGTTAAATGTTACAAGATTAACAGCATAATTCGGTATACATGTTAAGTATGCTAAGCAGATTAACAGCATAATTCGGTATACATGTTAAGTATGCTAAGCAGATTAACAGCATAATTCGGTATACATGTTAAGTATGCTAAGCAGATTAACAGCATAATTCGGTATACATGTTAAGTATGCTAAGCAGATTAACAGCATAATTCGGTATACATGTTAAGTATGCTAAGCAGATTAACAGCATAATTCGGTATACATGTTAAGTATGCTAAGCAGATTAACAGCATAATTCGGTATACATGTTAAGTATGCTAAGCAGATTAACAGCATAATTCGGTATACATTTTAAGTATGCTAAGCAGATTAACAGCATAATTCGGTATACATGTTAAGTATGCTAAGCAGATTAACAGCATAATTCGGTATACATGTTAAGTATGCTAAGCAGATTAACAGCATAATTCGGTATACATGTTAAGTATGCTAAGCAGATTAACAGCATAATTCGGTATACATGTTAAGTATGCTAAGCAGATTAACAGCATAATTCGGTATACATGTTAAGTATGCTAAGCAGATTAACAACATAATTCGGTATACATGTTAAGTATGCTAAGCAGATTAACAGCATAATTCGGTATACATGTTAAGTATGCTAAGCAGATTAACAGCATAATTCGGTATACATGTTACGTATGCTAAGCAGATTAACAGCATAATTCGGTATACATGTTAAGTATGCTAAGCAGATTAACAGCATAATTCGGTATACATGTTAAGTATGCTAAGCAGATTAACAGCATAATTCGGTATACATGTTAAGTATGCTAAGCAGATTAACAGCATAATTCGGTATACATGTTAAGTATGCTAAGCAGATTAACAGCATAATTCGGTATACATGTTAAGTATGCTAAGCAGATTAACAGCATAATTCGGTATACATGTTAAGTATGCTAAGCAGATTAACAGCATAATTCGGTATACATGTTAAGTATGCTAAGCAGATTAACAGCATAATTCGGTATACATGTTAAGTATGCTAAGCAGATTAACAGCATAATTCGGTATACATGTTAAGTATGCTAAGCAGATTAACAGCATAATTCGGTATACATGTTAAGTATGCTAAGCAGATTAACAGCATAATTCGGTATACATGTTAAGTATGCTAAGCAGATTAACAGCATAATTCGGTATACATGTTAAGTATGCTAAGCAGATTAACAGCATAATTCGGTATACATGTTAAGTATGCTAAGCAGATTAACAGCACAATTCGGTATACATGTTAAGTATGCTCAGATTATTTTCGACGTACTTATCTACATGTAGACATTATAGTTTTTCTCGACCACACTTCGATTTGTCTTCAGTTACGTTGTTCGCGATGCAGTCGGTTTAAATTTATTTAACTATGGGGGTTTTAACCATTGACTGAAATAAGAGGAATCGCAGTTTTCTGTACATAAACACGCTGGAATCGCCCGTATTTATAAATCGCCTTATTTGCCTGTTTTGATTAGTCCATGTTTATAACTTTTTCATTTTTTCTGACTGTATCCTTTTGGGTTGTTGTTTTAATATTTTAACATGACACGTCATTAATGCTATATATGGAACAAAAACAAAATTAACGTTGTAAAACTAAACATAAACAACGCACGCATAAAAATAATTCCAATTCTGACGCCATTTGTTCAGCTTTTATCAATGAAACGTACATCACTATGAATTTAAATCAACGAATGACGTCATTAATAGCAGGTATGACGCGCGATTGAATGTTCGCGCGGAAAGTAAGGCGATGCACAGTAAATGCAGTTCCCATTGTAGTGTACAAGAAAGTAAGGCGATGCACAGTAAATGCAGTTCCCATTGTAGTGTACAAGAAAGTAAGGCGATGCACAGTAAATGCAGTTCCCATTGTAGTGTACAAGAAAGTAAGGCGATGCACAGTAAATGCAGTTCCCATTGTAGTGTACAAGAAAGTAAGGCGGTGCACAGTAAATGCAGTTCCCATTGTAGTGTACAAGAAAGTAAGGCGATGCACAGTAAATGCAGTTCCCATTGTAGTGTACAAGACAGTAAGGCGATGCACAGTAAATGCAGTTCCCATTGTAGTGTACAAGACAGTAAGGCGATGCACAGTAAATGCAGTTCCCATTGAAGTGTACAAGAAAGTAAGGCGATGCACAGTAAATGCAGTTCCCATTGTAGTGTACAAGAAAGTAAGGCGATGCACAGTAAATGCAGTTCCCATTGTAGTGTACAAGAAAGTAAGGCGATGCACAGTAAATGCAGTTCCCATTGTAGTGTACAAGAAAGTAAGGCGATGCACAGTAAATGCAGTTCCCATTGTAGTGTACAAGACAGTAAGGCGATGCACAGTAAATGCAGTTCCCATTGTAGTGTACAAGAAAGTAAGGCGATGCACAGTAAATGCAGTTCCCATTGTAGTGTACAAGACAGTAAGGCGATGCACAGTAAATGCAGTTCCCATTGTAGTGTACAAGACAGTAAGGCGATGCACAGTAAATGCAGTTCCCATTGTAGTGTACAAGAAAGTAAGGCGATGCACAGTAAATGCAGTTCCCATTGTAGTGTACAAGAAAGTAAGGCGATGCACAGTAAATGCAGTTCCCATTGTAGTGTACAAGAAAGTAAGGCGATGCACAGTAAATGCAGTTCCCATTGTAGTGTACAAGAAAGTAAGGCGATGCACAGTAAATGCAGATCCCATTGTAGTGTACAAGAAAGTAAGGCGATGCACAGTAAATGCAGTTCCCATTGTAGTGTACAAGACAGTAAGGCGATGCACAGTAAATGCAGTTCCCATTGTAGTGTACAAGAAAGTAAGGCGATGCACAGTAAATGCAGTTCCCATTGTAGTGTACAAGACAGTAAGGCGATGCACAGTAAATGCAGTTCCCATTGTAGTGTACAAGACAGTAAGGCGATGCACAGTAAATGCAGTTCCCATTGTAGTGTACAAGAAAGTAAGGCGATGCACAGTAAATGCAGTTCCCATTGTAGTGTACAAGAAAGTAAGGCGATGCACAGTAAATGCAGTTCCCATTGTAGTGTACAAGAAAGTAAGGCGATGCACAGTAAATGCAGTTCCCATTGTAGTGTACAAGAAAGTAAGGCGATGCACAGTAAATGCAGTTCCCATTGTAGTGTACAAGACAGTAAGGCGATGCACAGTAAATGCAGTTCCCATTGTAGTGTACAAGAAAGTAAGGCGATGCACAGTAAATGCAGTTCCCATTGTAGTGTACAAGAAAGTAAGGCGATGCACAGTAAATGCAGTTCCCATTGTAGTGTACAAGAAAGTAAGGCGATGCACAGTAAATGCAGTTCCCATTGTAGTGTATAAGAAAGTAAGGCGATGCACAGTAAATGCAGTTCCCATTGTAGTGTACAAGAAAGTAAGGCGATGCTCAGTAAATGCAGTTCCCATTGTAGTGTACAAGAAAGTAAGGCGATGCATAGTAAATGCAGTTCCCATTGTAGTGTACAAGAAAGTAAGGCGATGCACAGTAAATGCAGTTCCCATTGTAGTGTACAAGAAAGTAAGGCGATGCATAGTAAATGCAGTTCCCATTGTAGTGTACAAGAAAGTAAGGCGATGCACAGTAAATGCATTTCCCATTGTAGTGTACAAGAAAGTAAGGCGATGCACAGTAAATGCAGTTCCCATTGTAGTGTACAAGAAAGTAAGGCGATGCACAGTAAATGCAGTTCCCATTGTAGTGTACAAGAAAGTAAGGCGATGCATAGTAAATGCAGTTCCCATTGTAGTGTACAAGAAAGTAAGGCGATGCACAGTAAATGCAGTTCCCATTGTAGTGTACAAGAAAGTAAGGCGATGCACAGTAAATGCAGTTCCCATTGTAGTGTACAAGAAAGTAAGGCGATGCACAGTAAATGCAGTTCCCATTGTAGTGTACAAGAAAGTAAGGCGATGCACAGTAAATGCAGTTCCCATTGTAGTGTACAAGACAGTAAGGCGATGCACAGTAAATGCAGTTCCCATTGTAGTGTACAAGAAAGTAAGGCGATGCACAGTAAATGCAGTTCCCATTGTAGTGTACAAGAAAGTAAGGCGATGCACAGTAAATGCAGTTCCCATTGTAGTGTACAAGAAAGTAAGGCGATGCACAGTAAATGCAGTTCCCATTGTAGTGTACAAGAAAGTAAGGCGATGCACAGTAAATGCAGTTCCCATTGTAGTGTACAAGACAGTAAGGCGATGCACAGTAAATGCAGTTCCCATTGTAGTGTACAAGAAAGTAAGGCGATGCACAGTAAATGCAGTTCCCATTGTAGTGTACAAGAAAGTAAGGCGATGCACAGTAAATGCAGTTCCCATTGTAGTGTACAAGAAAGTAAGGCGATGCACGGTAAATGCAGTTCCCATTGTAGTGTACAAGAAAGTAAGGCGATGCACAGTAAATGCAGTTCCCATTGTAGTGTACAAGAAAGTAAGGCGATGCATAGTAAATGCAGTTCCCATTGTAGTGTACAAGAAAGTAAGGCGATGCATAGTAAATGCAGTTCCCATTGTAGTGTACAAGAAAGTAAGGCGATGCATAGTAAATGCAGTTCCCATTGTAGTGTACAAGAAAGTAAGGCGATGCATAGTAAATGCAGTTCCCATTGTAGTGTACAAGAAAGTAAGGCGATGCACAGTAAATGCAGTTCCCATTGTAGTGTACAAGAAAGTAAGGCGATGCATAGTAAATGCAGTTCCCATTGTAGTGTACAAGAAAGTAAGGCGATGCATAGTAAATGCAGTTCCCATTGTAGTGTACAAGAAAGTAAGGCGATGCATAGTAAATGCAGTTCCCATTGTATTGAAACAGGTCAAGTAGACGCAAAATCATCCAGAATTTACTTGCATTTGCCCTAAAAAAAATATGTTAAATAGGATTGAAAAATCAAGGACAAAACATCTGTAGAGATTTGTGTACATTTATGCTGAATTTTCCCTCTCTTCGATATTAAAACACACAGGGAGGAGAAATTTGAACATTGTGTCGGTTACACAGGAATATGCAAAAGTCCAATTTGCGTGGCTCAATACAGATGTAATTGTGAATGAATCTGCTTAAAGGAATAGTGTAATTTCAAAGTACATGACACATTGAAGAATTAGTAATTAACGAGCAGAATGCATTGAATTTAATTGCCTCGGAATTGATCGGAATTTGACAAGTATTTCAACAGGAATGCACAAATTAAATTGTCCATTTGTAATTACAATAGGCATGCAGCTATCCGACGTGTCCATGTGTTATTGCAATCAAAATTTACGAGTTAGAAGTGTCCATCTGTTATAACAGTAGGAATGTACGTGTTAAAAGTATCAATGTTATACCGTATAGCCAGTAATTGTCGCTGCCAAAACAAAATTGATTGATTTGTGGTCACGATAGAAATACGAAAATTAAAATCGTCTCTTTGCGACATTCTTTGATGCAAGATGTCATTCATGTATGTTATCAAAGCAAGAGTTTTCAGTGGAGATCTTGATTGGTTTAACACTATAATCGACTATAATAAAGCGAGTCAAACATACTGAACTTTTTGGTGAGACATTAATTTTAATGTAATCATACCAAGAAAATTGATTAGCGACTGCATAATTATCGAGTATAATACATTTGTTAAACATTTGATAATTCTAGTAGCTTTTAAAACAAAGACTTAAACTTTAATTATGCTATATATAGTTGTTTTTCACAAATTTTGATACGTTAAGCAACACATCCCCTTCGTTTGTTTGAATTTAAGTGTGAACAAGTGTGAATGCGTGTTCAAATGACAAAATACAAACTTTAGATACGGGAATTGTGTGGATGATGAAAACGAAGAGTGCGTGGATTTAAAGAAACCATACATAATGAAATGTCTACTAATAAGTTGCATCGTAGACGGACATGGATCAAATAACGACCATCGGACTTGATCGTCAGTAATTGTTTTTACAAAAGAGCTAAGTGACACCGGTCGCTAACTGTAGTGTAATTTTTCGATGATTATATTTTATCCTTTAATGTTCCTGTCATATTAGGCACTTTCGAAATGACCATTCACGTATTTTGTTTGACCACAGGAAGGTACCAATTTCAAATTAGTATGTATAAATATGTAAATTTGTCGGGCATCTCAATGCCATCAGCTACCTCTCAGTCCCACATACATCAAACAAGCGTTACTTCACCCAGATTAAAACTGTATTCAAGTAAATATAAAAATAAACATGCCTGGAAACGGGCTGGTACCACGTGGACTGTGGCCGTTGTTTGCGCGGTTACGGACAGACACAGGCTGATGCCTGTATGAATCGACCTTAGCACCATGTGCTGTGTCACATATTCTGTTCAGCATTTCCTGGAATTAGACACTGAAGTTTGTTAAGTTTGAACTAACGTATTATAGGGTAAGCCAGGTGTAATGTGAAATAACTCGTTCAGTTTCAGTTCGAAATTTAGCTTTACGTTCAGAGAGTTGCATGATGTCTAAATGTGTCCAAAGTAATTATGACACAAAAATCACAATAACACCTGCGAAACTGGAATTAAACAGTAAACATGTGAATTGAAAGGACTTGAAACACATTTAAAGCGTCCTGTCAGAAGACATATGGACATGTTTTCAATACCGATTTAATCCATTAAGAAATGTGAACATTTTAGTTTCTAGAGAGGAAAATCACATTAGACATCGTGTTTGCGTTTATGGCAAGCAATATGTAAATCAATCGCTCATATGTTTGTGATTCTTACCGTCACTTCTTCCAATACCATTAACAGTTCTGAAGCGAAAATTAAAATAATTGAACATTTGTCACTGTAAGTATATGAAAAGATATAAATACACATGTAACAAAACTCGTAGTACTGAGCATTAAAAATGAACAATCTAATGTACCACACATGTCTCTCATGTGTTTATTATAATCAGCAACACAGTACATAGCATCACATTAACGACTTGATGAAAATTGTTTGTTACATTCATTTTATCGTTCCATCTGTTAATGACAGCTATTTGTTTGTAGTAAAAATATTTATGGTGTGTATACTATAACGCATACATATATATTGAATTAATAAATACAACCGTGAAACGTTTAAACGTAACCACCAATACGACCCGCACATGCTCGGAAATAATTAATAAGGGCTATTGAAAGAGACCCTTTCCAATAATGTTGTACTAGTTGAATCGAATATGCACTTGCTCTTTTATGCATTACGTATTTTGCAAGAATGACTTGATCCATATAACAATTTTTGGGGTTACCTTTTCCTACCTATAGACATAGTAAAAGATCCAATTGAAAACATCGTGACAAAATGATTACCAGCTCATATTGCTTTAGAGTGTTTTTATTTTGTTAAAAAGGTTTCAAATCGTATCTTTTAATTTAATACCATATATGTTTACTATCCAGAAAGAAAGGTTTTGTCGAAAGTCAACTACAGAAGAATGGAAACAGATAAATGAGACGCAAAATCCTCCAGAATTTACTTGCATTTGCCCTAAAAAATATATGTTAAATATAATTAAAAAATGTCGGACGAAACTTCGATAGAGATTTGTTTACATTTATGCTGAATTGTCCCTCTCTTCGATATTAAAACACACAGGGAGGATAAATTTGCACATTGTGTCGGTTACACAGGAATAATTTCAAAGTATATGACACAATGAAGAATCAGTAATGAACGAGCAGAAAGCATTGAATTAAATTGCCTCGGAATTGATCGGAATTTGACGAGTATTATTACAACAGGAATGCACGAATTAAATTGTCCATTTGTAATTACAATAGGCATGTTGCTATTAGACGTGTCCATGTGTTATTGCCATCGACATTCACGAATTAGAAGTGTCCATCTGTCATAACAATAGGAATGTACGTGTTAAAAATATCAATGTTATACCGTATAGCCAGTAATTGTCGCTGCCAAAACAAAATTGATTGATTTGCGGTCACGATGGAAACGCGAAAATAAAAATCGTCACTTTGCGACATTCTTTGATGCAAGCTTTCATTCATGTATGTTATCAAAGCAAGAGCTTTCAGTCGAGATCTTGATTGGTTTAACACTATAATCGACTATAATAAAGCGAGTTGATAATTCTAGTAGCTTTCTAAACAAAGACTTAAACTTTAATTATGCTATATATAGTTGTTTTTCACACATTTTGATACGTTAACGAACACATCTCCTTCGTTTTTTTTGAATTTAAGTGTGAACAAGTGTGAATGCCTGTTCAAAAGACAAAACACAACATTTATAATTAACAAATACACAAAGTGTGACAATTTAAACACCCTTTCGCAATTACAGATTATATTGTACTACAACAGGGATGTACGAGTTAGAAGTGTCTATGTGATATCACAATTAGAATGCACGAGTTAGAAGTATCTGTGGGTCGTTACACTAGAAATGCACATGTATGAGTAAAAATTGTCCATGTGTTATTACAATACAAATATACGAGTAAGAAGTGTCCATATTTTAATACAACTAGAATGTACGAGTAAGAAGTGTCCATGTGATATTACTATTGGAATGCACGATTTCGAAGTGAACATGTCTTATTTCTATATGATTGTGTCAGTCAGCAGTGTCAGGTGTGTTATGACAGTACAATTGTTCCTACTGTACGAACTGTTCATGTGCAACGTACATGCGAGATATAACTCCAGGAGAAATGAGGAATGGTGTGAACTTATAAGGGATGGGATGCGTACATTGTGAGACACATGCAAATATCGAATCTAATATTCTTGAGTGTTTTGGGAAATGTGTGAATGTGGAATGTGAATGCGAAATTGAACGGGTGTTAGATACGGGAATTGTGTGGATGAGGAAGTCGAAGAGTGTTTGGATTTAAAAAAAAACATACGTAATGAAATGTCTATTAATATGTTGCATCGTAAACTGATATTGGTTAAATAACGACCATCGGACTTGATCGTCAATAATTGTTTTTACAAAAGAGCTAAGTGACACCGGTCGCTAACTGTAGTGTAATTTTTCGCTGATGAGATTTTCTCCTTTAATGTTTCTGTTATATTAGGCACTTTAGGGAATGACCATTCAAGTATTGTTTTTTTGCCATCAGGAAGGTACCAATTTCAAATTAGAACGAGGTAAATCTGTAAATATGTCGGGCATCTCAATGCCATCAGCTATCTCTCTGTCACACATACATCAAACAAGCGTTACTTCACCCAGATTAAAACTTTATTCAAGTAAATATGGAGATAAACATGCCAAGAGACGGGCTGGTACCACGTGTACTATGGTCTTTGTTTGCCCGGTTATCGACAGGCACACGCTGATGCCTGTATGAATCGACTTTAGCACCATGTAAATTACCTAAAGAGTGCCGGGCAGACAACGGCCAAATATGAGTTAATCAAATTCCTTGGCATTCGACCTTTCGCTAGCTGGGTTACATACTGAAGATAGCAAGTTCCTTTTAACGAGGACATGTAGCCAGATTTGTATCAAACCTTCACTCACCGGCTAATGTCTAGAATTTGGACTTGTTAAATGTGACTGTTACAATACCACCTTCACAATTAACTTTTAGGTTTTTATAA
Organism: Congeria kusceri; assembly: GCA_027627225.1. Taxonomy (NCBI): domain Eukaryota; kingdom Metazoa; phylum Mollusca; class Bivalvia; order Myida; family Dreissenidae; genus Congeria; species Congeria kusceri. Next base: position 2,238,563 of record CM051026.1, on the reverse strand, counting down.
CTAGTTTTCGGCTTATATTTTGGCACTTTCGGCCGGCACTCTCCGGCCAAATGTCACCTGCAAGGGTGCTTTGTGGCATCGACAAAGTGCCAATATAATTTTATATGGAATCAAAACCAGTTCCTACATCGGGCATATGAAAGCCATCTCCTACAGGTCTACTGATATCCAGCCAATGTCACCACAATCCAGTCTTTATGCTACAGAGTCTTGTCGCCGAATGCCAGGCAGAAATACTACGCGGATGTAACTCATGCATGCAGGGATATCAAGTTACAATACTACGACAATAACCACTGCTGACAGCCGTTGTAGTTCACCTTCTTGATTATATTGTTACACCAACATGCAATTCTAAAAAGTTATACAGAAAACAAATATTCAGCAGTAACCCGTAACGTCAGAGGCATCATTGACCAGATATGACAAGTTAAAATAAGACACACTGTTCAAACAGGCTAATTAAAACTTTGCATTGTTTATGTTTAATGTTTCAATCATTCTTTCAAACTTTTTCATTTTAAAGCATCGAATATATCATCAGACGCATAGTTTGGAAATGCCTCATAGCCTGTAACAAGTTGGACATAATTCTCAGCTGCAATGTGAAGAATATAGAATCTAGGTGAGGTTATTGTAAGAAAATTGGAACCAAGCTATTTCAAGGCTTGCACAATGTGATTCACCTGCCTAGAGTCAAAATACAGGTACAATATTAAACAAAGACACCACTTGGTCAATAATTGTTATAACAGATTTTTAAGTTTATTTATTTTATGGAATTAATTAAATAGGAATTTGTTCAAGTGAAATTGCCAAATGTGACTTAGGTTCAAAATGTAAATAAATCATCAGACAAGCATACATGCCAACAGCACTAAAACTATTTCAATACGCAGTAAAGTTGAAATTTTAATTAGGGTCATACCTTGTAAATCGTGTTTGTGGTTTATGTCCATCTTTTTAGGGTTGTTCGCAATCTTTCGTTCGATCAAGCGCGCTCTTTCAGCGGTGTTCATATAAATTTCAGCGATATTCTTAGAATTGTCAGAAATGTTCTTAGAATTTTCAACGGTTTTCTTAGAATTGTCAGCAATTTTCTTGGAATTTTCAGTGATGTTCTTGTTATTTTCGGCAATTTTCTTATAATTTTCAAAGTTTCATAGACATTGTGTCAATCAGTTCATCGATTTTCTTCCGACAGTCGGCCAAGTACGCAAATTTTATTTTCACAGATTCTACGGATTCTTGATTAATACATCTAAAGGCTTCAGAGGCGGCGATGAGTACACGATTTATTTCATGTACGGTAGTCTCTATTATGTCATGTTTGATCTGTAAAGATATAGCAAAACTGTACTTATTTAATCAAAGCAATAACGTTCTCTTCATAATAATAAATGTGTTAAAATGTTAAATACATTAACACAACACATCATATCAGTTTAAACTCTGTATACATTTGCATCTTTTAATTTCCTCGCAGCTTCCTGCGCACTACCGTTGTGCGCTAGAAACTTCCAATCGCTCAACAGGTCGATCAGTGTCGAGAAGTAGTCCTGGAGGTCTATGTCTGTGACTTCAAACTGAGAAGAGCGACAGGCCGATCTAATGATGTCACGTGCCTGAGAAACAGAACACAAGAGAACAGATATTTGACTGCGAGTTGAATATATTTCTTAGCAGCAGTGTAGCCACTGTAGCGGCTGCCTCGGCTAAAATGGGAAGACCAAATAAGGTCATAAAATACTTCGAAAATAATATAATGTCAGAAAGATGACAGTTGCCGCATTTTTACTGAAATTGATCGGGCAACGTGTGACACCACTTTCGCTTCATAACGATACACCTGACATTGTACCATATTTATTTCGGTCCTATAAATTATGTACGTTCCTTAAAGTCGTATATTAAACAAAGCGTCCTATTTTACTCTCCTTTGATAATATTAAATCACTATTATAAAGCATTTGTGCCATTTATTACAGAGTATTTGTTAACTTAATATGCGTTATAATGAATTGAACGCATTAATGTGTATATAATCCTGAGTTACTATTCTTGGAGCATCATGTTCCTCGATCATTCTACTTCTTGATCGCTCGCTGTTTAATTGTAGAATTCACCAAATAACGTACGTACATGTTATATAATACTAGATTAATCGCATTTATGTTATATAATACATCACATACATTGATTATACGTGTATTATGAAGCATAATTCTAAAACGTGTTTGTTACTAGAAAAGCTCCTTTGAGCAAAACAATCGACCAAGTTCTACTTTGTTACGAGCATGTTCTTATAAGGTTCCTGGTATAAAAAGTATTAAGCAATGTCAAACATGCCTTGTGTGGTTATTTTTAATATCGTATGTGTGTTTGGAACATTTGTTGGTATATCTTTTGTGGCTAACTTTAAAGATGAGCTTTTCGGGTGTTTTTACTGTGACATGGACTTTTGTCAAAATATGACTGCCGAAACCCATTTCCCTACCGGTGTCTGCATTCAGGTATGATGCATTTTCTTAGAAATATAGGAATAATGAAAGTCCAGAGACTTCATCACGAAAGAACCCTTATTACTATCCGATGGTCATTTAATTGAGGAAAGTGACCAATTGCCTATGCAATACATGACAATACATACAACACTACACAAAACATAACAATGATTCAAACTGAGGCCACCGCCTTGGAACGGTCAATGCAAAGCATTTGGGGGATTTAAACGGTTTAAAGGCTTGCCAAACCCCACAATTAGCCCAGAATTAATCACAAAAAAATTGCACTTGTAAATAAACTTTAACCTCATAGCATTGCAATTCAAATTAAATAGTAATAAAAGAGAATATTAATTCAATTGAATTACAATTTTATTACTGAATGATTTAATGTTCACCAGAGCAACATAATTGCAACTTTCTGAGGCACGATGAAATAAAGTTAATACAATGATCAGCTAATCCCTTATTGTTGACAAGAAGTAGCACGTCATATCTTTTTTTTGCATTTTGTGGAAGAGGGAAGATTCTTCATTTAATTGATACCAAGCTTGCACAATTTGAAATCTAAAAGTTCGCCGTTTTATAATGGGACCATATGAGAATTGGGTTTAATGGTATCTAACCTTATATGTTCCCCCAACACGGAAGTGAAAGTAGCTTTTTATAATAAACTCGCTAAACAGCGTTACACACTTACTACTGGAATTTTATTTTACATACATATATTCTACTATCAGTATTGACTTAATATTGGACTGATTAAAGGTATCAATAAAGTCATTTCTTGAAACAATTTTCATACGCGGGATTATTTCATGCGTAAGCAGAGCTCGCCTCTCGGGCGAAATAATACGGTTAAGTACAGAGGTTTGAAGAGTTACGTTATTCTGTGTCTATTGAATGGAAGAGCCAGACTAGTTAAATGACGTATTACGATAATTTGGTTACTCAAGCGTTTTTATCTGTTAAATGCTTGAAAGTATAATATTGTGTATTCATTTGTCATTGATTATGTCAATATGACATTGAATTTCAAAAGATATCAAACATTACTCT
>CM051026.1:2145000-2230000 GCA_027627225.1 Congeria kusceri | reverse complement strand
TATAATTATATGATTAGAGAGTATCAGTTTCATTAGTATACAATACTCACTTAGTTGATTATCAATAAACAGAATTGGCACGGTTCACAATATAATTATATGATTAGAGAGTATCAGTTTCATTAGTATACAGTCGCTAAAATGGGGAAAAAATGCAATTTAGACTTAGGTACTTTCCCTGAGACTGACCGACTTCGTATTGTTCAAACCTGGTCTTATCAATTATAAGATCAAAATCTTGTATAAACGCATGACCATTATTATGTAACCAAAATGTGTATATATAAATCCTAATTTTTAAATAACATTTTGCACAATTACGTTATCAAAGTACGTACTAATTAGTGAAGTAATACACGTGTCATAGTCTCGGCAGCTATGCCACTTACTTAATGAATCTACTTGATAACCAGCGAAAGAACTATCATTTAAAAAAAAAAAACTTTATTTAAGACAAAATAATAATTTTATTGGCAAGTATAGTGATCATTTGCTTGAACTCATGATAGTTATAAATGGAAAGTACATGTGTTTGTACATAACGCTTAAAGACTTACAACGATAATTAATACTGCTTTTTCACGTTTTTATATTAAATAATAATGTTTAATTTCTCAGTCATATTTGTTGTTTGTTTTTACTCTCTATCATTTGAGAGTACAAAGTACGTCTTTGATCAGTTCTTGTTAACTCGGTAGAATTCTTAAGTTGTTTCACTCAAATGAACAAAATCGCATACTACGGTATATGGGGGGTCACGTGATCTAGGTGCGATCGGTCGCATGTTTTTAGCGGGATAAAAAAAACACAAATTTTATCGAAATAACTGTGTTTTAAATTAACATTTTGCTTGGATTCTAACTGGATTGTATGTGCAAAAGTGATCTCTATCGGAACATTATGAATTACGATGCCGAAAGCGAGATACGAGAAAAGAAAAGAAAGAACCAGTAGTGACAATGATCCTAAGGTTAGCAAAGTACATAAACAAAGAGGCCCGTCTGCGGACTCCGATAGCGGTAACGTTTCAATAAGTGATATTCTAAATAAGGCGAACTCAGTGTTGTATAGCGTAGACAATTTAGAAAATAGTGTATTTGTAAGTAGTCCCAGTGGTAGTATAAATATTAGCGGAAATCTTAAAAGTGAGATCGGTAGTGGAGGAGAACATTTCAAAATGGCGGAAAGTAGTGTTGAACCCACAATTCGTGACGTAATGGTGCTATTGAAGGCCGTCAGTGGTCGTTTAGAGTGTTTGGAAACGAGAATGAATGTCATAGAGTCCATTGAGAAACGCATGGAGAGTTTTGAGAAGGACATGAAAAGGCTGTGGGTGGTGCATGAGGAGAGAGCTAAGAGGGTGGATGAGCTGGTATCGTACCTGAAGGATAAGGTGGAAGGGGCAGATATACATGCTGCGGAGCTAGCGGAGAGGGTACAGGTGCTAGAGAAGGAGCGTGTAACCCGGGGGGATGACGTCAGCTATCTACAATCGCAAACCATGCGAAATAACTTAATTTTTACTTCGGTACCAGAGGCCGCCGGAAACGGGAACGAGACGCCGGAGACGACGAAAGCAAAGCTGCGCCAGCATTTGGTGAGCGCGTTCAAGATTTCACAGGAAGTAGCAACTTATATTAAGTTTGAACGTGTACACCGGTCTCCGGGGTCGCCGACGCATGGCAAAATAAGAAACGTTGTTGCCAAGTTCACCTACTTTAAAGACAGGGAAATGGTAAGAAAACGGTGGAAGGAACTTGACGGCAAAGCGTACCGCGTTTTTGAACAATTTCCCCCGGAAGTAATACAGAAAAGGCGCCAATTGGGGCCAAAATGAAGGAGGCGAGGCGGCTGGGTAAACGGGCGTACCTGGCCTACGACACGCTCTACATTGACGGAATCCCGGTGCGCGCGTAGGAGCACGGCGGTGGTGAAGTATCGATCCTGTCGTGGAACATTAACGGACTGACTGATAGAAAGAAGTCATCTTCTAACTTTGTATATATTTTGAGCTCTCATGATATATGTTTTTTGTATGAATCTTGGACGAATAGTTCTAGTGATATCAATTTAAGTGGATATTTGTCTTTTAACTTCTTCAGAAAATTTCAACATAGAAAAGCTCATAGAAATAGTGGTGGCATTGTTATATATATTAAAGAAGAATTAGCTGATGGAATAGAAATTGTAAAAAACCATTATGATACAATTATCTGGTTAAAACTTGATCACATATTTTTTAATATTTCAGATGACTTTTATATCTGTGCAACTTATATATGGGGGCATGAGTCTCCAGTTTATAACACATTTAATGTAGATTTGTTCGAAATCTTAGAAAATGATATTACTAATTTTTCTGAATTGGGTAAAATTTTTGTAGCTGGCGATCTCAATAGTAGAGTTGGCAATAAATGCGATTATATTGTACAAGATAGAATTAATACTGTATACGATGACGCTGATTAATGCCCTGATAACGCCTCTATTAGGGCCTCAGTAGATAGTACACTTAATAGCCATGGGGTAAAATTACTAGATTTATGTAAATCCACATGTTTACGTATTGTTAATGGTAGAGTAGGCAATAGCGGTAAGCAAACTTTTTATTCTAATAACGGTACGTCTGCCATTGATTATTTGTTGGCAAACGAATGCAGCTTTTCAAGTATATCTGATTTTACCGTGCATGATTTTAACGAATGGAGTGATCACGCCCCGTTACATTTTTCCTTATTATGTAATAATGTCTCGTCTGAGTATCAGTCTTACACAGACATTAAGTACAAATGGGACGATGCGTTATGTGGGCATTTTCGTTCAGGAATTATCTCTATGTTACCTGTATTTAATACTATTGAACAACATATAGATTATTCAAGTAGAACGTCAATTAATGACGTGTTGAATAGATTTACTGAAACCATTCGCAGTGTTGCAGACCCGTTATTTTCTAAAACATGTGTTAAAAAAACAAACCCTATTTTCAATTTAAATAGCTGTATAAAGAAGGCAGAATGGTTTGATAACGAGTGCGATACTGCACGAAATTTGTACCATGACGCTTTGCGTATTTTTAACTCGAGTAAAACAGATATAAACAGAGAACATTTATGTACAAGTAAGAGGTATTATAAGGACTTAATACGCAAGAAGAAAGCCTGTTGTTATAGGCAAAAAATGTTGGAGATTGAAAATCTAAGAAAACACAAACCAAGGGACTTTTGGCGGTTTTTCAAATCAAAAAATAGCGTCATTAAAAATAAAATATCTCTAGAAGAATTTACAAAGTTTTTTGGAAACCTTAGTAGCAATATGTCAGATTTTTGTAATACTGAAGCAGAAGATTTCTGTTTAAATAATGATTTTAACTTAGAAAATTCTGTATTTCCTGAACTTGACAAACCTATATCTGTCGAAGAAGTTAATTATGCAATAAAACATTTAAAACGAAATAAATCATCGGGTAGTGATTGTATATTGAACGAATATTTCCTTGAATGCAGTGATATTTTATCTAACCATTTGTGCGATATGTTTAACGGTATTTTTGTATCGGGCTTCTTTCCCGATAAATGGACAGAAGGGGTTATAATCCCTTTGCATAAAAAAGGTGATGTTAATGATGTAAATAACTATAGAGGGATTACTTTAGTAAGTTGCTTTTCAAAATTATTTACCACGATTTTAAATAAGCGCATTGAAACTTTCTACAATGAAAACAATATTATTTCGGACGCGCAGTTCGGATTTAGGAAAGGTTATTCAACTGTTGATGCTACTTATATATTGATGTCGATTGTACAAAATTATTTAAATGAAAATAAACGTTTGTATGTTATATTCGTCGATATGTTAAAATGTTTTGATAGTATATACCGCAATGCATTATGGGTAAAAATGTTTAAGTCTGGTATACAAGGCAAATTGCTTAGATTAGTGAAGGATATGTATGCGAATGTTAAGTCACGTGTTAAATCATGTACATCTTATTCAGATTATTTTAGTTATGCGGTTGGACTGAGGCAAGGGGAGGTTATGTCGCCGATTTTGTTTTCTTTATTTGTTGAAGATCTAGAACTTTACCTACAAGATAACATTAACTCTGGTTTGAATATAGATGATATTGTGTTGATTGTACTATTATTTGCCGATGACATGGCTATTTTAGGAAAGTCTCCTGCTGAAGTACAATCACATTTAGATAACTTATATTTATATTGCAATTCTTGGGGGCTAAATGTTAACACGGTAAAAACGAAAATAATGGTATTTCGGAAAAGGGGTGGATTAAAAGAAAATGAAAAATGGGCATACAATGGCAATGAAATTGAAGTGGTTGATAACTTTAACTATTTAGGCACAGTGTTGAATTATACTGGAAGTTTTAAACTAAACCAGGAACATTTGGTTGGTAAAGCCCTTAAGGCCACGAATATATTATTGTTTAAATGCAATGAATTTGACATAAAACCAAAAATATTCTGTCAGTTGTTTGACTCTTTCGTGGGTTCTATATTAAATTATGCTTCAGAAGTATGGGGTTTCGAAAAGTCAGATGATATTGAACGCATACATTTGAAATTTTGCAAACGATTGCTACAGGTTAAAATAAATACATGTAATGTTGCTGTTTGTGGAGAATTAGGTAGATATCCTTTGTATGTAAACAGGTTTGTTAAAATTCTAAAATATTGGTTTAAAATTGTAAATAATAAAAATATCATAATGCAAATTGTTTATAAACAAGCTTTAAATGATTGTAATAAATGTTATACAAATTGGGTCTCGAATGTCAAAAAAATGTTAAATAAGTATGGATTTGGTTATGTATTTGAAAATCCAAGCGTTGTGCAAGTAAATAGTTTTATTAATGAGTTCAAATGTAGACTTGTTGACAATTTTAAACAAGAGTGGTATGGTAAAATGAATAACAGTTCTGTATTAGATATGTATAGAGTTTTTAAAGCCTCTTTGGAATATGAAGCATATTTAGACTTACTCCCTAGACGTCTGCACTTATTTTTTGTAAGATTAAGAGTCTCGGCACACCCGTTGAGAATCCAAACCGGCAGATATGCTCAGAATAACATCTCACGAAATGAACGTTATTGTTTATGTTGTAATGACTTTGATTTAGAAGATGAATACCATTTTATATGCCGCTGTTACACTGACTTAAGAAAAAAATATATTAACCGTATATTTTATATTAACCCATCCGTATATAATTACCACAAGTTATTAATTTCATGTGACAAATCAGTAATTTCTAATATATGTAAATATATCAAAGAAGCTTTTGTTATAAGAAGTGCGATCCTAAATAATACTGTTTAGATAAATTTCATTACCGCCTCGATAGAACTTAAGTGTTGTTGCCATCGATTGTGTTTATTTGTATTCTGAAATAAATATTTTATGTATATAATGTTATTTTTTATACCTATTTACGTGACAGAAATAATGTTTATATTTATGTATGAAGACGATGTACTGTTGTATAAGTCTGAATAAATTGTCTGTCTGTCTGTCTGTCTGTCTATATAACTTTCTTGCTCATACTGCATAATAATAATAATAATAATAATAATAATAATAATAATAATAATAATAATAATAATGATAATAATAAATATAATAATGATAAGAATAATAACAACAATGGTAAATAATTATAATAATAATAATAATAATAATAATAATAATGTTACTTGTAACTGTCAAGCTTTAATATAATTACCTCAGCTGACAATGAATCCGGAATAAACGAACTGCTTCTGTTACTTAAATATTAATTAATTAATTCAGAATTTTAAATATGTAAATTGCAATAATTTCAGCAATTATATACTTATTTCAGTCATTAAAATTCAGATCTAATATATATGAAGTAACATAATCATGATGTCAAACTTAGTTTCGTTAGCAGATTTGGCTATGTTGTGATTGTTACCTTATTTGCATTATAAATTTAAGTATTTGAAATATATGCACGTAGACATAATTTAGTGAATAAAACAGAGACAAGTTTAATTTTATAAAAAAGGTATAATTTTATTCAACATTTCTCCACTGAACATTATTTTCCTATATGGACAATTACAGCCAATACATCGTCAGTCTCGTTCTCGATTCGCTTTATCAAGGGGACAAATCCTACAGTACTCGATAACGGGAATGTGAAAAGGGTCTATTATTCAGTTAGGACCACGTGACCAGTGGGCGTGATATCTTCTCACTATTGGCATTTTGATTGGCTAAAAGCTCGTGCCCATAACCAAGCCATACGCCTTTTCAGCGCTTTTCACCGCTACGCATGCGCACTACTGTAGCACCGCTTACAAACGCTAACAATCGCTAACAATCGGATTTGAACGGATTAAAGCGGTTAAAACTCAATCGCAATAAATCGTTTATTTGCGGAACACAATCGCGGACCCCACTGTATCATCATTGTATTTTTCTGCATTTCGGTGGACTGAATGAGAAACTCCGGACATCACAGACTAATTATATTATATTGAAGATCTAAATATTGAATGCAGTACCAAAATTTAAGAGGCAAAATTGTTAGACCCTGAAAAAAGAATGTCGCTGCGAGCTAGTGCTGAAGTGATTTGGTAGATTGAGCATTTGCTGTTACAATGAAGTAAACATTTTGAGGCAAATTCAGAGGCTGCCAAATCAAGGATTAAGCTGGAACGAGGTCAGTTGATACTGTGCTATAACTAATTGTCATCTTGTGGTTTGGATATTAAGACAGTCTGACAATCGGTGTCCGTGCAGTTATAGGCAACGAAAGAATGTTTTTGAAGTATAAAATAATGTGCGTTTCATTAAATGTATGACGTTAACAATGCATGTAATTTGAGCAACAACTAATATATACCAAGTTTTTTTCATTAGATGTATTTATTAAAATTGGCGGAAAGTGCACATTGATCTTATTTCACACACAATATAATTTCAAATTTTAGCATAAACGCTGCATTCTGATTGGATAATTCGCCCAAGTGACCTGTCATTCATAGCCTGATGAACCGGCTGCGTATGCAAATTACCTCAGTATTATTCCTGACTGTACTACTTTTTCATTCTGCATTATTTGAAATGACGTCATTGTTTAGCTCGAACCTTTACGATGTTGACTTTCATTTGCTATTTGAGAAACGACGTCATTGTATTGCCCGAATGTTTACGATATACACAATCGTTCGTAAACAAAATGATTGATTTATCGTTTACCGGGGTTGCAGACGATGGAATTGTTAACGCATATTGAGAAGTTTGAATATTTCTTGGTAACTTGTTACTAGAAAGTCACCTCCAAAATGATCCACAGCAATTTGAAATGTCTGACGAGATATAAGGAATGCCGTTCGACGAAACTGAAACCTAAACTAAAACGGGGATTCCTACGCCGGAGACTGCACGCCAGTTGCGGTCCTTAAACAGTTTAGTAAAGTTTATATCCACTTTTGGTTGTAATTATAATAAGTGAATAGTATTTTTCTTCATTTCATCGTTGTATGTACTGTCGGGAAAATTTCGCCTAATTTATGCATAAACGCCGTCGGCAGAAAAACACTAATCAATTATTAAGTAAACACAACTGACCATGAGTGCAAAAGTGCGTAAAAAGGAAATCCGATCTGTTTCTAAAATTAGGCGTTGTCTAAACCGTACATGTTAAATAAAACTTAGGTTTACATCACGGGCTGTTATCCAACCGATTTCGCTGTGAAAGTGAAATAAACGTTTATAATGCTTATAATGCACCTATAAAGGCTTTTAAAGACATAATAATAGTACTCAAATACGACCAATCCATTTGTACATTTGTTCATGTCTGATTCGATGTAACTTGCCATGCACGGTGTCGTTGTAACAAAATAGTACGCAAACCAAATGACAATGTAACAATTAATGCACAGAAAACAAATATTTAAATTATTGCGACGCGTTCATCTCCGTAGACTGTTTTTTAAAATTGTTTGAAACTTAACAACTAGTTTTATCATCTCCTGTGATCTAGATAAAATCGATACCGAAAATAACTTAATCTTACCTTTTTGTGTTAAACACGTCCGACACGTATGATAAATACTATATTGAAGTTCAATGTAAAGAAATCAAACAGTATTCTAACATATAATAAATAATAAATTCTAAATAAATATTGAGTGTTACTCAATCAAAGACCGCACCAACGATTAGAAAAATGACTGCAAGGGAGTTTCAAGCTTTCAGTTGTTAATGGCAGTAATAATGAGCGCAACCAGGCATACACAAATCCATGTAATTTAGTATGTGTTTATTGTTAAACTTTTGTTTGGATTAAATCGGCTATATCGAGGTATTGTTTCGGTTTTGTATTCTTAATTTTAGGACAATTAGCACACATGATACAAAACAACTTAATTTCTTAAGACATATTTTGAAAGTTAAAATGCGGAAACAATAGCGAGTTATGTTTATGATAATGCTTACAACCATATTTGTAATAATTTGGTCCACGACTGAAGTATCATAAGTATTAGGATAATAAGCACCTTAAGGGATGCTGAAGTGCATAGTATAAGGTTTGTGTTGAATAAAGCTATGTTTATTTAGCGAGACTTAAATAAAATCTTGTCCATGTACATTGGCGAGCTAATAATCATACCTTTATTTAGCTTGTACCGATTATTTAAATTATCCCATAATTTTGTAATAAAGGAAAGAAAACATACTAAAAACACGAAAAAAACGTATTTAAAATAAGACGGAGAAAAACACGGATTACAATAGGAACAAGAATCAGATAATCATAACCTGCCCACAATCTGAAACTTTTAAACACACTTGCCATTAATTTGCATAATCTCGACTGGTCCCACCTACAAGTTGCGATTTAACACCAAACAAAATATAAAATCCTCCGCAAGGTTAGCATTTGTGAATCGACCATTGTTACGGTGAATAAAGCATTCCACAATGCCTTTGTTATCGTTAATAGGGTTTTAAACTCAACAGGCTTTCTTAAAAAAGTAAAATATCGTGTAAATTAAAACCTTATAGTGTTGTGTTTTTGCATGAAATAGTACACTATTGCGCAGTGACCATTGTTAAGATCTCACTGTTACATGTAATTATTTATCAAAACAGAACGCGCATGAATACATGTCATGTAGATAAATGACATGATATACTTCAAATCAGCATGCTGTTACGCGTCGTCGTGTCTGTAAATAGAGACTCGGAACGTCACGGAAATATACGAAACTCAGCGTAAAATAGTCCGGTTTTTTCAGCCGTTTTATACGGAAATTTATTTCACAATGTGAAATACGGAAATTATGTCAGACCGGTTGTATTTTATAGATTAAATATACATGTACCAGTATTGAGCCAGAATATCTAGGTTTATAATAATCTTTATTATTATATGCCTAATTATATATAATCCAATCAGCTGTCGCAAATTGTACTTCTAGACCGTCAAATATTTCACCGTATTGAATGCGCGTGCCTACAATATTTGATGATCCGAGGATAAACATATGGCAATGTCCGAGTACTTCAAAAGTATATATTTACAGTATATAATTATCAAATAATGTAAGAAACTGCTATTTCAATGGCAATATTAATTAATGAGTATAATTGAACTACTTACGCGTTTGTTAAGAAAATGCACCAATACTGTAAATATTTCTAAATTACATCTTCACAAAAACATCGTACAACAAAATTGACGGATTTGCAAATTTTATCTCAATGAGTTAACTTCTATCCTCTGATGCGAACAATAAAATCCAGCAACTCGATTTTTTTAATTCCATTTCTATTATCCACAAAGCTGTATAAATGTATTTTATTTTATGTCTACCCTGGTAACCGGAATCGCGATTTTTTTTTAATTTTCGCAATCTCCATAACTGGTCAGAAAGTGCGAGTTGTGTAAATATTAAAGTAACTTGTCCCTATTCCAGTATCTGATTATGAATATGATATCACCTTCCAAAATAAGTTTAAAATTGACCAATGCATGGTTTTTAACGGGAACGTAAAAGAAACAACACGACACACAACAGGCTAGTGAATCTAGCAAAAACTGGGGTCTGTCGCCACTTTTCACTGTCAGTTTTTTACACATTGCGAATAATATCGATATCAATCATCTGTAAAATATAAGTATTCGCATTTCGCTATGATTCGATAACGAACATCCGTGTCTCACTATGTTGAATTACCGTTTTAAATAGCGCGCAGCAGAAAGTTCCTATCGATCACGCCATCTTTTTAATTTGACACGTCTTAATATAGCGTCTGCACTTTTGAAATGTTTACGATTAGTATAAGGTAAAGGCCGCTTTAAATATCGGCTCGTCCAATATGGTATATCAGCTGTGTAATCATTCAAATATATTACCGTATTGTAAAGAACGCTGTTAAAGAACCTAATATAATTATTATAATATTTATAAGATATTATCTGTCAAAACACTTCCTTCTTTTTGAAGAGTTAAATCATCTCCACTGATGCGCGAAGGTATGAGCAGTACTAGAAATGTGTCCACAGACACGAATGCCCCAACCTATGCAGCCTGTTTAAAATGGCCAAGCTTTGTCAATATATACACTATATTTTGCAAAAGAGGAATTGTCATTCTATATTGTACTTTCTACTAATGTATTCTCTGTATTCTGTAAAGCCAGTTGACATTTCAGCAAATTTCCAACCAATAGTCTTAGTCCTGACATTGAAACATATACTTTATCATTGAGCTATTATTGTGACTTTGACCTTGGACTTTGGCACCTGATTCTTGCACGCGACACAACGCCTGATAATGCTTATTTGAAATTCCTCCCATGCTGGAAAAAAAAAATGCTTTGGACATGGTCTATGGCATAAATTCTTATATTTGACCTTTGATCTTTAAGTGTGACCTTGCCTTTGGACCTAGGGACATGGTTCTTGCAGGCGACACACCGTATTGACATACTTAGCACTTCTGCCAAGTTATTTAAAAATCCTCCCCCTCTGGAAAAAAGTTATGCTCCGAAAAAGGGTATACGGTTTAAATTCTTATATTTGACTTTTGATCTGTCAGTGTTACCTTGACATTGGACCTAGGGACCTGGTTCTTGCGCATGACAAGATTAACACTTGTGCAAGGTTATTTGAAATTCCTTCCATGCTGGACAAAACAATGCACCGAACAGGGACTATGGCTTAAATTCTTATATTTGACCTTTGATCTTGTGACCTTGGACCTAATGCCAATTTATCTAAAATCCTCTAATGCAGGACAAATTTATTGTCCGGACAATAAGGGGAACTTACGTACACACATACATACGTACATACGTACATTCATACATACATACGTACATACGTACACACGTACATACGTAGAAACTACCGAAATCGTCGTTAATCCGAATATTCACCGTTACCTTAAAAACGACGAATTTTGGTTTGTTTCGTCTGTTTAAAATGTCAACAATACTGTGGAATTAAAATTTATAAAAAATCATTAATTTTAAGAAAATGTAAAACAGCTTTTTGTTCATAAGGTTTTATTTAATGTGTTTGTAAAATATTAATAAAAATCTTAATGGTTTTCACAACTTGCAGAACTTTGTGTGTGCCTTGATTATTCAACCTATGTTTAAATAAAATGAAATCACCAAAATCCGAATATAAAATAAAATTATTTATGACAAAACATAATGCAAACAAATATTTACTTAAACTGTCATTTATTGTTAAACAACTGTCGATTATATAAAGAACGACTGCTATATAGAGAATACTAGGTTTGTGTTAAATACAGATAAGTTTATTTAGCGAGGCTTAGAGAACCTAAACCACGAGCCCGGGCCAGTAGTCGTGGTTTTCGTGCCGAGGAAATGAACTTATCTTCATTCAACACTTACTTGGTAATCTATTTATCCCATCATTTTATGTATACATGTTGCAAATTAAGGAAAGAAAATCACAGAATAATACGAAAAATATCAAATGACTTCTTGAAAATAAATAAAATGACGTCATTATACGGCGTGTTTGCTGTATTCAAAAAAATTTTATGCTGCAGTTTTTTAATGACCTTTCCTGATATCGTCTGTGATTCCACATAATTTTCAGCATACCGCGCGGCTAAGGAACGACTACTTTCGACGATATCTATAAGAAAGTTTTGTACAGTGGCCTCCATAATATTGTCTGTTACTCGATCGCTATTTAAAAATGATCTCAAGTATAAAGAACGATTACACAACTTTTACAGTGATCTCTCCTCTTATGGTCTTGTACCCAACCGCTATTTATAGAATAACTGCGAGTCTAAAGAACGCATACTGTCGACATGTTTATAATGCAGTTTTTATAGTGGCCTATATTGATAGTTTTACTGTATGCAAACATCTAGTTCAAATTACATTACACCTGCAAAATAGTCATGAAATCGATTAGTTTGTACTTTAGCGGTCCTCGGAAATTCTAAATGTAAACAACGTTTTGCGTATGCGTTGACGTTGCTATGCACGACTTGTCTTGTTCCAGTCGGCCGCCATTTTTTTCTCGATTCGTGATGTTTTTCTTGGAAAAATATCATTGTTTTGAATCAAAACAGGATTAAAATATGAGCCACACGCCGTTTGAGTGTTAATAAGTGGGCGGCAGCCCCCAAAATCTGTCACTTCGCTAATTAACTGTTCAAATTTCTTCGTGGTTTACTGCGACCTGACTATTGATTTTAGTTGAGACATGTAAACTTGCAACTAATGGATGCACAGAAGGCCGTTTTGAACATTTATTTATATTATATCATGTTCTGTGTCATTTTTTTTTGTTATTTGTGGTTTTAAGAGTATAAATAGCCTTATTCCATTTGCAAATATGCTTAACATGTGAAATCATTACACATAACTGCGTCGATATCCATTTTCAAAATGGCCGGCCTTTTTGTAGAAGGAGGGTTAATCGCAAAGATATGCGATTTCGAATTAATATTTTTTGAAATATTTTACATATTATTAATAAAACTTTGTACAAAAATCACGATTTTGGTTTTATTTTTCCGAATTACTGACGATTTTTAAAAATCGCCACGCTAGCGCGAGGTTCACTATATTTACGCGCACCTAGTCCTTATTTAAGTAGAATATATATAGTATTTCCGGGGACCGCTAAAGTAAAGGTGTTCCAAAAAAATCAAAGACAAGTGTATTTATAAAGGCAACAAGTTATATTGACACAACATAAATACAATACAATATTCTGTATTTATTTCAATGGAGTTGAAGAAATTAACGAAGAAGTTATCTTCACCTATAATGTTTATCCCAGTGTTGTGTGATCAAAAGTACATAAGTTCCGATGTGTACACAATACAGCCCGTCGCCATATTGTTTGTAATTTTTCACAAAGATACGCTTACTTGTTCGTGTTTTAGGAAATTGATTTTAATAAAGGTCAGTTTGGCTGTTAATTTAGGATGTGAGGCAATTCATTTACTAGCGAATGCTCATACACTACTGACAGTACGTCGGTCTGAGAGACGCCATCAAAAGGGAAGAGCGCAAATCCGGTTTTGAAGTGTCGAACATTTCCTTGCTCAAATACTGCATCGTTTATCCGTCGGTGTGTTACGCAATAAAATTACGTACGTAATATTGCAGTATGATGACACGAGTCCGTTAATGTCCGTTAATGTATTATCCCATGTTATTAAACGCTGGCTAACAGAATGGAAAGACCTACACGACGAACAGCAATTGTACAAACACAAAGACAACTGCCAGTGTTCTAACAATTTTCTTGCCATGGCTTCGAAGTCGCGATTTTGATAACATGGCGATTTCATGTTTGGTTTCAAAATTTCAAAATATAGTAAATATTATTTAGACAATACTGTATTGCGATATCCTTTACTCTGCTTCATAAGAAACATGTTCAACTGTGATCAGATATGGCGAATTTTGATAATTTATGATAGACTACGATCAACTATTATCAACTTTGAACAACTATGCTCATCTGTAGTCAACTATTGTCAACTATTGTCAACTATGGTCAACTTTGAACAACAACGATCAACTATGATTAACAATGATCAGCATTTTATTTACATTACTCTTGGTTAGTAATTCATAGTTTCGGTATACACGGTTTCTCAAAGACTATAGAAAATGCAAAGCTCGATAAACGAGCATGATATCATTCTAAATAAAATAATTTCAAGTCATAATTAATGTAAGTAGATAAGAAAGTATAAGTAGATTTCATCAATGCCCAAAATATGTTGAATATTTCAAACAGAGTTCTATTTTATGAAAGAAAAATGTCGTGTTTTAATTACATAAAGGAAGGAAAAATAACGACGGGAAGAAAACAACACAAACTCACCCACAGTCATTTTCATTGATGTTGATTTTCTACCTGAAATAATATAACATACACGCATTATAAATAGTTGACTATAAGTATTGAGCAAACTAGAAAACATAATTTAACTAATATTTCTATAGTCCATATTATTATTGTCACAACTATTGTACAGCTATCAAAACTATTATTTCACGTACCTAAATTATCAGCTATATATTTTGTTTTTAATTCCGAATAGACCAAGCTACATGTTGCGATCAGAAGGCACCAATAATACAAATCTCTAAAAGCCTTCCAAAGGTTGGCGTTTGCGAACCGATCACTGTTACGGTCAATCAAGCATTGATTTGTGAACAAAGGTATTGAAACTAAAACATAGATTTTGTTTAACTAAACCCCGTTTGATGTCAATGTCAACGTTATATCATGTTTCAAAAGAAATAACACTTTTGTGCAGTGGATTTGTTAGCGAACAAACAGCGTGTGACCATGTTATTGTTGAAATCTAAAGCTGGTATTCCAAAGACGAATCAACTTGTTACGTCTCAATTAAACATATTAAACGATATGTATAGTGCGCTATTCCATACATGGGTCTTCGCGCATGCGATAAAATCGCATGCGCTCGAAAACGAGCAGTGCGCGTTTTTTTAAACGCACTCGTAGGTCATCGGAGCGCGTTAACAATGAAGGGGCAGTTAAGTAAGACTGATATTTGCGAAAAATTAATTGAAGTAGTTCGTAAATACCCCATTTTGTACGATATGATATTAAACGAATATAGGGACAACACCATAAAGTCAAAGATCTAGAAGCAGATTGCCAAATCACACAACGTGCCGGGAACAACAGGTATAATTTCAATTATATTAAGCCATAATGAAGATAAAATATGTTTGATTCATTTCTGTTATATAATTTAAAATTCAAAAACAAATGTCTAGCGTTTTTTTTTTAAGCGGTAGAAATTCATTATTGATAACAAGTTCTGAAGAGAAATCCCCATTCAATAATTAACATTTCTTGTAATAGTTTTTGATACTTCTATCACAGTGTTGTTTTTTTTGTTTTTGTTTTTCTAAAGGCTGCTGTTAAAATGTATAGGATTATTATAGATGATGATGTGAAGATCAGATGGAGAAGTTTTCGCGACATGTTCGTTAAAAAGCAGAAGGCCGCTGCTGCCAGCAAAAAGTCAGGAAGCGCAGCGTCGTTTAAAAACCAATGGGGTTTCATGAACATTCTAGGGTTCTTAGATCCGTATGTGCAAGAGTCAAGGTAAGAGGAACGTTTCAAGTCCTTATAAATTTAACGAGATATAGACATGTCGATGTATTTTGGTTGTTGGAAATATTGCCATGTTATTATATATATGGTTACTAACTGTGTATTTGGGGACCAAACAAAATGTAGATAACATAACGTTTTATTTTACTTGTGATACAAAGACACATGATATAACAAATTTTATGATTTTTAAATTAATTTAGCACAGACAGTAGCATGCTCTTCCCCTGGTAAAGGTGTTGCCTGTGGAAGTGATAGTTGGTCGGTGGCCAGAGCTTTTCCAAAGTTCGAGTTGGCAAAAGTTCCACCATCGCTGCTCCAGCCATACGCTCCAATGTCAATCATCCTAAACTGCAAGTGTGCATCAACCAATGCCATTAGCACGATGGAGAATGTCCCTTTATAGTTAAAATATAGAGAGCCTGTATTATAAGGTGCCCTCATTATAAAATGCTTACCATCTAAAGCCCCGACACAGTGAGGAAATTGCCAATTTGAGTAAAACCCTTCGACAATCTGCAACCAATCGTCTTGTGTGGATGGCATCTTCATGTACAGTGATGAAAGTTGTTTCCATAGTACTTTACGCAACTCCGGAATAAGACCGGTGACTGTTGGCTGTCCAACTCGGTATGAATAACTGAGTGACACGAATGACTCCCCAGTTCCAAGAAACCTGTGAAAATGAACATACACACTTATTAATTTCAATTTTATTTTCTTTAGCGATGTAGGCTAACAACTAAAGCTGTTAGCTTCGTATTAAATTAATAAAATTAACGTTCAAAAATAGGTATAGGCTCATGTGAGAAACTAGAATGTCTATCATGTGAATACTAACATGAGTTTATTCATTTAGACATCGTTATCTCGTTATAATTGTGATAAGTGATAACATTACCGTCATTAGTCGCAATTTAACGTATTTAATGAAAAAATATGACAATATAATATAGCACAACCACTAGATGGGTAAGCTATTGCGACACGTAGAAAATAGTTGTGCACGCATTAAATGAACATGTAATACACAAACATGAATGCGTGTATTGTTTGGTGCAAGAAATTTTGTTCCAGAGTGTCAGACAAAATGCTACACGAAAGTATTGCATGCGAGTCATATTCTGATGAAATTCTGTCGTAAATTCGCTATTGATGTACGATTGCTAATTTCAGGGGTTTCAACGACGATGCAGACAACACAGACATCAGCCAATACGATCAGGAGGTGTCAGGGCCAGTAAGTTCCACCCCGCCAGCTAGCCCATTGGAGCAATCGAACATGTCTGTTGAGCAATCATCGTCTAGATGTAATGCAGTCAAAAGTGTATCATCTGGTAAAGGGAAGCAAAAATCTACTAAGCGCAAGAAAGTTGAAACAATGTCTGAGTTAGAGTCGGGTGTTCTGGAACTAGCAAAGGCTCAGTCTAAAAGGCCCGAAAATCAATCTAAACATGAAGACAAGATGCACCAAATCGATGGGTATTTCGAAAGGTGTACAATAAGAGGGCCAAACAGGGTCTAAAGAAACACAAGGATGGCTCCAAATGCAAATGTCAACAATAATGTTCCACGCTGAGATGAAAGATAGACAGACAGCCACGCAAGTATCCAGCACTACTGTCACATCTGAGAGTTGTGGGTTAGGGCAACTTAGAGTGTGAGCGTTTTCTCAAGAGATATGTCATCCACCAGCCGTATCTCGACAATTCTCTTCAGCTCCAGTGGTTGGATGGGATACATGCGTTACCACGAGCAACCATGAGGCATACCAACAGTCTGGCTTGGACATATTGAGCGCTGCAATTTCTTCATGCACGAATAATGAAACAACGTGTTTGAAAATATAACATTGTTTAATGTTTGAAGGGTTTATAAGTTGTCGTGATAAGGACCCCTCGTCACTATCCGTGCTGTATTTGTTGTTAAAATTGTGTACAAAGAAAAACATTTCATTGTATAAATAATACTAGGTCTGGTAATGTTTGTTTTGAAAGATATTAGAGCTATTAAAGAATATTTTGTTTATGTTAATAAGGGTTTGCTCTATTTGATTTCAACAGGTAAGTATGTGTTACCGCTGAATGTTAATAAATCGTAATAGATGTCTTATTTACCTCAAGTATATGGCTGGTCTAGTCTTTGTCTGGCCTTGATAGGTTCCCGAGAGACTGATCGTCTCGTGAGCGGCTCTTCAACGAAATATAGCACACGTCCAAACTGTTTTTGTTTAAACGAAAATAGCGAATAAACCCCTCTTCACTGAGTTCTAATTCTTTCACTAAATGGTGAAATGTACCAAATACACTTCGATTCCTTACGATTGACCGCACCCAGTATCTATGCTTTCGCTTACGCTTACTTTTCTTTAGTACAAAACTCCACCCATCAACAAAAGTTGCGACAATTCGTCTAAAGAAGTCATTTTCACAATGATAGTCCGGACAAAAATGGTACAGAAAAATACAACTGTTGACGAATGATAAACGCATCAATGGAATAGTAGCAACGTCAACGGAATCACAGACGGAAAGCGCAACACACAGACGTAACGCGCTGACGCGTCTATGGAATACCAACTTAAATTGCTAATTAGCTATATATTTAAGTTGTGTACGAACATGAGTGCAATTATTTTATTCACATAAATTTCAATTCTTCAATCAAGATTGTAAATATGTCGAACGATAGATATTACAATGTGTGTGGTATCATAAGGGTAGTAGTAGAACATACAAAGTGTTGTATAGTAGGAACTGTGATTGAGTCGTACTGATGAATTGTGAGCTCTAATACCTTTAAACCAATTTACCACTTGTATTGTTTCCATTTATACAGAAAGTCTAAAATTTCATTTGGTTAATTACTGCTATGTCCGAATATTATGTAAAAACATAGTGCATATGCAAGCCAAAGGTTATTTTCATGCATTGTTGACCCTGTGTGACATAAAACGTCGATCGTAAATCGTTAAAAAATGTCAAATAAATAATTTGTTGTACGGTCTTTCCAACCAGTGTGTGTATAGTTAGTTTTACTGAATTGAGTATAATTCGTTTCTCTTTCGGGACGTTTTAAGAAATAAATACCAATTTAATATAATACAACATAACAAATAGGGGATTTGCTGTCCGATGGCACTTCTCTCATTATTAATTGTTTGCATTTCATCAACCGTCCTGAATAAGAGGTAAAACAATAAACTTAAATGTAATACGCAGTGTTTCAATACTACTTCGTTCCATAGTTCCTTCATCTCGTCCCTGTCTCCCCGACTTCACTACCACACCTCACTTACTTCTCTTCTTTGCAAATGCCGTATTCGTTACTCAATCACTTCTTCTCTAACTCATTAGTCAGCGCGTTCTCTTCCTTCAATTTGCTGTTACATCATCCATAATTAACTCTAGTGCAATTCAATTCTTTTTTATATCTGTTAGTATTATCTCTAGTACATTGCATGAGTATTACATTTACGAGTAATTTCATAACACTTTCAAATCGGTTCCCTAATAAACGTAATACTTTCATATGTGTTCCCTAAACGTAAGACTTTCAAACCAGTTCCTTACCAAACGTTATTCTTTCAAATCTGTTCCCTACTAAATCTACGACTTTAACAAATTAGATTACTACCATAAGTAAGACTTTCAAATTGGCTCCCTACCAAACGTAATGCTTTGAAATTAGTTCTCTACCAAACGTAAGACGTTCCAATAGGTTCTCTACCAAACGGAAGACCTTCAAATAGGTTCCCCACCAAACCTAGGGCATTCAAATAGGTTCCCTGCCAAATGTTAGACTTATAAATCGTCTCCCTATGAAACGTAAGACTTTCAAAAAGGTTTCCTACCAAACGTACGTCATTCAAATAGGTTCCCTACCAAACGTTATATTTTCAAAGGGTTCGCCTACCAAACTTAAGACTTTCAAATCAGTTCCTTGTCAACAAAAGGTATATACAAATTGTGTTCACATTTTGTTTTTGGAATATTTATTTACACACAAATACGTTTGTTTACATGGCTTAAAGGCGCCTTAGAATTGATATTGTATGTTAGTCGATCGCTATTTATAGAATACTCGAGAGTCTAAATAACGATTACAACGGACAATTTTTTAAATGTTGTTTTTACAGAGATTTCCATTGATCTTATCTGTCTCTCGACCTCTATTTATGAAGTGATCGCGTGTATGTAGAACGACCACCAACGGCAATTTATATAAAGAATTTATACAAAGATTTTACAGTGATCTCTCCTGATATTGTCTGTTACTCATCCGCTATTTATAGCATGACCGTGTTCTGCTGAGCGCAAATATTGGCTAGTTTTGATCTTGATCCTACAGCAACTCATTAGAGTGGAAGTGCAGTTATTACAACAGAAACAATTAAATAACAAGTAACTTACATGCTGAATCAAAATTATTCATAGGGTCATACTTCTTTTCAATGTGAGAAAACAATAATATTAAATTAAAATTAAAAATAGAAACAGGCCGTCACGGCAATAACAGAATCGAACATTGTAACAGATTTTGTACTTTTCGCAATAGACATTGATTTGGAAGACGAATATCATTTTATATGCATTTGCCCTTTGTATAGTTCGGAAGATATATATAAATAAATATTATTGTACTAAACCTAGTGTGGTCAAATGTATTAGCCTATTTAAATCAAACAGTTATACAACAGCACTGAATCTGTGTAAATATACATACCACGCTTTTAACTGAGGAAAATATAATATAACCAATTATTTGTTGTTCTCTACAATGCATATATTAGTGTACATAGTGTACATATTGTGATAAATCTGTCTCGTAAGTCCCTCCTCTGGGCATGTACTTAAGTAAAACACATCTGTTGTAATTTTTTCTGGATTTTTATTTCTATGCAAACTAGGAATAATACATGTTATTTGGTTTTCTATATACAACAGTATTATAAATTGTGTAGATATTTACATATGTTATAAGTTGTCATGTGACTATAATTGTATCATTTCATTGGATTATGTTACGAGAAACATGTTACGAGAAACATGTTACGAGAAATATGTATGTTTAAGTGACAAAATAAATATGTTGACTATTGAATCTTGAATATTATTATAAATGTAAACATCATACGTTTTTAATGCAAATTGCTTAGGGTTCATAACACAAGAAGGTCCATGTGGTTCTGAATCGCAAAACTGTTTGTCAGCTGTGTCTCAGTTACACAACCAATGTACAGGAAAGTAGCCAAGCACCCTGTTGACCATGGGTTTTTACAAAAGGGATTTGTTTCCGGGTTAAGGAGAACATTTATGTAAACGTTTATACTTGATCCATTAGTTCCAGAGAAGAAGAAATGCAATAAAAACCATATTTGGAAACAACACAACAAATCAAGACGCTCACATTTTCAAAGAGTAAATTTAATTGCAAGAAATAAGTAGACCATTACTCAATTACATTTATATGAAATTGTGTCGATATCAAGCCAGTTGATTCAGGGAAGATTTGTTCAATGTAACCAATATTGTTCAATGTAACCAATATTGTGGCTATCATTATATATAATAAAAATGCATTTTTTTTTGTAGACGGTCACATAATGAACATTTTTGTGAACACTCTTTCGAAATTAAACCTGTAGTTTCTGATAAGCATCTTACCAAACGTTTTCAATACAAATCATGCAACGAAAAATGCCGGTGGTGTTCAATTTAATGTTATGTTATGTAACGATTAATGCAAACGTAAACATTAATACTATCTTTGGCAACAAAGCACAGACTATAAATCAGCTATAAAACAAGCATATTTACAACATTCATTCACTAAACAAAACTATTACAAACATTAATACAAACATCAAATGCATTATAATAGAAGATATTTTTTACTACAGTTAAAGACAAATAAATAATGCAAGTAAACAGGTGACTAAAGAAAACGGCTGATGTACACTCTTGTATAAGAAATAATGCCGTTCTGTAAGAACACACTTTTTTTAAAGAAATAAAGTTACTAGACATAACTCAGATTTCACCAATCAAAGCATCACCGCCCAAGAATGTGCGTTTTAATGTAACTCATTATAGTTTAGTTTAACAAGTTTCAAGGCGCAGCTTGCATTATATCATATAATTTATAACAAGAGGGCCACGATGGCCCTAGGTCGCTCACCTGAGTTTAAGGCATCATAATGTCTTATAACAAGAGGGCCAAACGGCACTAAACCACGTACCTGAGTATAAAGATCTGGGTCTTGCAGTTTCAGGAGAAGTTTTTTTTATAGTCTACATAAAACATGTGACGCACAGGGAATGGCCACTTTCTACTCCAGGGGCATAATTTGAACAATATTTGTAGATGACCACTATACAAATTGTATGCCAAATATGAAACCTCTGGGCCTTTCGGTTTCAGAGGAGGAGATTATCCAAACCCACTTTCCATATCAGTCTACAGAAACCGTGTGACTCCAGTGTGGAGCTTCTTTTTGCTCCAGGGGCATCATTTTGAACACTATATGTAGAGGACCACTATACAATGTTGCATAAAAAAAAAAAAATCTGACACCTCTGGGCATTGCAGTTTCAGAGAAGATTTGTACAGTCCACTTGCCATATAAGTCTGTACAAGCCATGTGAACCCTGGGCGTGACTAGGATTGACACCAGTGGCATAACATGATTAATCTTTGTAGAGGACCAATATAAGATGTTAGATAGAAACTACAAAACCTCTGGGCCTTAAGGTTTCATAGAAGAAACGTTTTAAAGTTATTTAGTCATTTAAGTCTATATAAACCATGTGACCCCCGAGATGTGGCCTCTTTGTACCCAAAGGGCTAAATTTAAACATTCTTTGTAAAGGACCACTATACAATGTTACATACACAATACAAAACCTTTGGACCTTGCAGTTTCAGAGGAGAAGATTTTTATAGTCCACTTGCCATAAACAAGTCTATAGAAACCATGGGCATTATTTGAACAATCTTTGTAGAGGAACACTATACAATTTTACATACGAAATATGCTACCCCTTGGCCTTGCAGTTTCAGAGGATACGATTTTAAAAGTACAGTTGTCTTAAAGGTCTAAACAAACCATGTGACCCTCAGGGCGTGACCATGTTTGATCCCAGGGCCATAATTTAAATAATCATTGTAGAGGATCACTTTACAATGGTACATACAATACATTGGGGCCTTGCGGTTTCTGAGGAGATGTTTAGTCATTTTGTTATTTATATATTCTATTCTATATAAACCATGTTACCACCAGGGCGTGGCTAGATTTGACCCCAGGGGCATCATTTGAACAATCTTTTGTTTAGGTCCACTATACAAGATTCCATACCAAATATAAAACCGCTGGGCCTCAATGTTTCATAATAGAAGATTTTTAAATTAATTTTGCTATTTAAGTCTATATAAACAATGTGACCCCCGGGGCCAGGCATGTTTGGCAAGTTTTGGACCCAGGGGAATCATTTGAACAATCTTTGTAGAGGACCACTTAGAGTGCCACATACAAAATATAAAACTGCTGGCCCTCACTGTTTCATAGGAGAAAATTTGTAAAGTCATTTTGCTATTTAAGTCTTTTTAAACAAAGTGACCACCAGGGCGTGGCCAGATTAAACCACAGGGGCATCATTGAACAATCTTTGTAGAGGACCACTATACATTACACGTACCAAATATAAATCCCCTGGGCCTCACTGTTTCATAAGATAAGATTTTAAAAGTCATTTTGCTATTAAAGTCTATATAAAAAAAGGGACCCCCGGGGCGTGGTAAGTTTTGGCCCCAGGGGCATTATTTTAACAATCGTTGTAGAGGGCCACTATAGAATGCCACTTACCAAATATAAAACCACTGGGCCATGCGGTTTCGGAAAAGAAAAATTTTGAAGTAATGTTTCTATTTAAGTCTATAAATTATAAAAAATGTGACCCCCGGGGCATGGCCAATTTTGACCCCATGGGTATCATTTGAACAATCTTTGTAGAAGACAACTTTACAATGTTTCATACTAAATATGAAACCTCTGGGCCTTGCGGTTTCAGAGGAGACGATTTTTAAAGGCATTTTGCTATTTAAGTATATACAATCCATGCGATCCCCTGGGCGTGGCCAGTTTTTATCCCAGGGGCATCCATTTGAACAATATTTGTAGAAGTCCACAACAGATTGTTTCATACCAAATATGAAACCACTAGGCCTTTCGGTTTTAGAGGAGAAGATTTTTGAAATAATTTTGCTATTTTAGTCTTTATAAATAATATGACCACCGGGGCGTGGCTAAATTTGACCCCAGGGTCATCATTTGAAATATCTTTGTATAGGACTACTATGCAAGTTTACATACCAAATATGAAATCTCTGGGCCTTGTGGTTTCAGAGAAGAAGATTTTAAAAATCAGTTTGCTATTTAAGTCTATGTAAACAATGTGACCACCAGGGCGTTGCTAGTTTTGACCCCAGGGGGATCATTTAAACAGTCTTTGCAGAGGACCCATAGAGGATGCCACATTATAAATATGAAACCACTGGGACTTGCGGTTCCAGAGGAGAAGTGTTTTGAAAAAAATTTGCTGTTTAAGCCTAAGCCTATATAAACAATGTGGCCCCCTCGGCGTGGCCAGTTTTTACCCCAGGGTCATCATTTGAACAATCTTTGTAGAGGACCCTTATACAATACCAAGCAAATACAGAACCTCTGGGCCTTGCGGTTTCAGAGGAAGATATTCGAAGTCATTTAGCTATTTAAGTCTATATAAACCATGTGACCCCCGGGGCGCGGCCAGTTTTGACCCCACGGGAATCATTTGAACAATCTTTGTAGAGGACCATTATGTAATGTTACATACCATACATGAAACCTCTGGGTCTTGCGGTTTCAGAGAAGAGGATTTTTAAAGTCAGTTTTGACTCCAGGGGCATCATTTGAACAATATGTGTAGAGGACCACTAGAAGATGCCACATACCGAAATATGAAAGCTCCCAGCCATGCAGTTTCAGAGGAGATTTTTTAAAGTTTTCACTTTTTAAATTTAGTTTTAGCTCTGGTGACCTACATACGCAGCGGACCGAAACGAGTTGA
The DNA here is from genome assembly GCA_027627225.1 of Congeria kusceri. Classification (NCBI taxonomy): domain Eukaryota; kingdom Metazoa; phylum Mollusca; class Bivalvia; order Myida; family Dreissenidae; genus Congeria; species Congeria kusceri. The sequence goes on along the minus strand of CM051026.1, from coordinate 2,205,217 downwards.
ACAATTTTGAAAGAGGGTTACCCAAGGATCATTTCTGTGAAGTTTGGTGAAAATATGCCCAGCGATTTAGGAGGACATGTTGTTTGAATGAAAATGTTGACGCACGACGCACGACGGACGACGCACGACGCACGACGGACGAAAGATGAGTTTATAAAGCAGAGGCAAAAATATATAAATAAAAAACAGCATCTTCACATAGGATTACACGCGCCAAATTATTTTGCAACAGCAAGTTACACATAAAAGTGAATTAAAATTATTCACAGTGCTTGGACTACTGGTTTACATACACCAAAAACAATAGGGGTTATTGGCACTGACGTTATATCACGAATCTTTTTTAAACGAGCATATACTTGTTTCGGAAAAAAAACTATATTGAGAAATAATGTCATATATTTTCTTGACTTGATTCGAATGACTCGTCTTCAAGTACGATGATAAATAAATTATACAATTAAGATAAGTACACAGATAAAAGTAAAACAAATATGTCGTAAAATACTAGTCATACAAGCTTTCACGAAATATGTACAAATTGCATTTATCACAAAATAATCCAAAACACACACTATATTAACCATTACCACAAAAGCATAGACCTGTATATGAGGCACATTCTCTACACGATTTATATCAGCTGCGCAAACTGAAATCAGAAAAACATAAACTAAAATGATCAAATAAAGTTCAAATTAATAACCAGTTAAATACTTAAGAAGAATAAAAAATAAAGACATGCCATTATGCAATTGACGCAGGAATTATAGCACAATTCTTAAATTCACATACTTGCAAACACACAGTTCATAAACTTTGGCTTTAAAAAAAACAACACCTTTTAATTACTTTATAATGTACAAAAACACACTATCAAATCTGTATAAATCGCGGTCGTTGAACTGTTATATATTGTGTAATCCTTTAAGCATTCTTGAACTACATGTACTTCGAATACACATAAAAGCATTCAACAGACTGCAGGATAATTGTAGGGAGGAATAAAATGTTATTCATAAAGACAGTATTTGAATAATCAAACCTTTTCAATGGTGGACATAAACATTTGCATCTTGCATACAGTTTATTATTAAAAGAAATCACGAAATTATGTTTATATACAAACTAAAATTTTAACAATTGTTTGATGACACAATAATTATGAATTACACATTTTAATTAAAAAAAAGATAGACGCACTTGATTATAAAACATATGTATTCATACATTTTCTCACGGCCTATCCATTGTGTGGCCTCGCGTGGACTATTATTCATACACAAACAATTTGAAAGTGAAAACACTGATGTTAAAACACCATTAACCTGCACAATATAATAAGCAGACAACGATTAATTTTCATCCACTTAAACTATGGTGACAAATAATGTAATTCATTCTATTGAGTGTTTGATTTGAATAGATGATAAATGTACAATACAATATAACAAAGATACAAATAAACCAGTAAAACAATGTCAAAACAAACATTTAACAAATGCTTTATCAAATAGTTTTCAATGTCATTTATAATAAACGTAACAATAACTAATACAAGTTTAACAACATTATTAATCTGTTAACGCTTATCACAAAATTCATAGTATTTTAGCAAAACGTTTGGTTGTCCACAGATAATATTTCATCTCTGAAAAGAAACTCGGAAAGCATACACTTAATTCGAATAATTATAAACAGCTAAATACTGCAAGGTTAATTGCATGCAGTAGTGTGCGATTTTTTATGAATTATAACACAAACCACGAATTCATACGCGAACATGCACACACAGTTCATTCATATTTGATATGTATGTGTATAAATTCTTTACTATACACCTCAGGCCATGTATTTTCTTTACTACAATTGGTTTAATCATCCTCGTATGTTTGCTCTATGTGAAAAATACAACCTTATTAGTGATGCACAATTCGGCTTCCGCAAAGGCGTGTCCACTACGGATGCTATATTTTCATTATTATCTGTTGTTCAACATTATTTGAATACCAATAAAAGGTTGTATGTGGCATTTATAGATCTCAAGAAATGCTTTGACAGTATTTATAGAAATGCACTTTGGTTTAAATTGTTTAATGCTGATTTATGTGGTAGAGTATTACGAATTCTAAAGAATATGTATATGCATGTGAAATCCTGCGTTAAACATTGTACTAGTTTTTCTGAATTTTTCGAATATTCTGTGGGTTTAAGGCAAGGCGAAGTTATCTCCCCCTTGCTAGTCTCCCTATTTTTAGAAGATTTAGAAATGTTTTTACAAAGTAATGTAAGTGCTGGAATTGAATTGTATGATATTTTTTTACTAGTATTATTGTTCGCAGACGATATGGTAATTTTGGGTAAGTCCCCCGAAGAATTACAGACTCACATGGATAAATTTGCGGATTATTGTAATACCTGGAGTTTAGAAGTTAATAGTTCCAAAACTAAAATTATGGTGTTCAGAAAACGTGGTGCTTTAAAAGATGATGAGCAGTGGTTCTATAAAAAAACAAACAATACAAATAGTAGATAATTTTAATTATCTTGGTTGTGTTTTTAAATATAATGGCAATTTCTCTGCAAATAATGAGTTCATCATTGGTAAATCTTTGAAAGCTCTAAATACTTTATTATTCAATTTTAAGAAGGTCCCACTTACTCCAAAAAGTTACTGTGACTTATTTGATGCTTTGGTAGGATCAACACTTAATTATGCATCAGAAGTTTGGGGTTTTACGAAGTCTAAAGATATTGAACGGGTACATTTAAAATTTTGCAAACCTATTTTGAATGTAAGAAAGTCTACATCATCCATTGGTGTATACGGCGAACTTGGCCGTTATCCCTTATATATATCAAGATATACACGCATCATTTCTTACTGGTGTAAGGTATTGCAAAGTGATAATGTTATTATTTCATCATTGTATCGTCGAGGTTTAGACGATTGTAAATTAGGCCACTCGAACTGGGTGTCCTCGGTGAAGAAACTGTTCGATGAATTTGGTTTTTCGGATGTATTTTTGTATCCCGAAAGTATCCATGGTTCTTTTCCATTAATTTTCAAACAACGTGTAATTGATAACTTTATCCAAGAATGGCATGGTTCATTACAACGTAGTTCAATTCTGTTGGATTACGTTTATTACAAAAATAATTTTATGTACGAATGTTATCTTGATATATTGCCTGCTAGTCTCAGGAAATTTTTTACACGTTTTAGAAATTGTGCTCATTCGTTAGGAATTCATACAGGCCGCTATGGCTCAAATAATATACCAAGAAATGAAAGGCACTGTCTCTACTGTGGAAGGCGTTATTTAGAAGATGTGTACCATTTTATATGCATATGTCCATGTTACTCAACAGTAAGGCGACGATTTCTTGATAAACGATTTTACGATAGACCATATGTGTATAAGTTCAATTCATTAATGGGATCAGTTAACTCTGATGTTGTTAAAATTGTTGCCAAATATATTAAATATGCATTAGAAATTAGACAATCTATTCATGTATAATATACATGTACATCACTCTCCATACGTTTGCAACTTATGTTATGTTATACTGCAATTAATTCGTTTCGTTTTGAATTTGCATATATTTCACGATTTTTAGAACAAATTCCGAATGCATTGACCGCGTATAGAATGTATATATGTTCGTTTTTTTTTCTAGATCATGTACTTTGTACTTATCTTGAATAAAACTATTGTCTTGTCTTCTCTTGTCTATATTGTGAATGTTGTTTTGGGGAGTATAAAATGTTTTAATCTAACACCGCTAACAGAGCAGGATATATTAAATTTATCGCAAATTGCCTACATTATATAAAACATACATGAAACATATAACACAGTCTTCAAAAAAATATTGACAACACATTTGAATTTTTGCTGTTTCATATACAAAGTACATCGTCGTCTTCAATAAACACAAACTCGCACTCATTCATTATGGAGAGTTTCTGACGCGTATCGTCGAGTATTTCAACAATGTACTCTACCAGACATGTCGCTTCTCTGCATCGTTTTCACAACCATTGCAACCGCGTATAACATCCCACCGTAGCGAGGATTGTAGTAGCAAACCATTGCCCCACTATCTCCAACTAATGCGAAACGGGATCCATGTTCGCGTTCACGAACAATGATTCTCAGGCCATTAAGATTTCTCAAGTCATGCCTGACCAATACACATAGGCCAGGGGTAGATCTTGCATCCCAAATGTGCACAGGTGCTCCCCTTAACGCCTGTATTTCTTCTCTTGTTCGTAACTTGGTAACCATCATTCTAACACTATGTTTTGTCCTGAACGTTGTGTCACAGAGTTGTCTACAATGATCATACACATCTACTGGCAAAATGTTTATTGTTCCACCAGAACTAATGGGAGCAATACGGCCAATTGGTTGCCGGATGTTATCGACAGTAAGCAATTGCTGTCCTTGTGCCACGTGACGCGAAACAAGAGCAACTAACATGTCATCATACATTGAAGAGCATGTAGCAGCATGTGCTGTTTATACGAGAGTAGTATCTCTAACTGAGACGGTAGGTATGTTTTCCTTCTTTACGAAACCCCCAATAGTCCCTCGACCATCAAATGCCGAATCACCAGAGGAACACAACGGTTGTGTTATTCTGCGCAGAAAATGACACTCTGTGACGCCATGTTTCTTTAGCTCGCTTCGGATATTTTCTTCACTGTTAGAATCAGCAGATGCTTGAATATAAATCTGAAGTATTCCGCGTGTCTTTACACATCCAATGATGGCAGGTTTGTTGAGTATAGCCTCTACTGCCAAAACAAGCAAGTAAACCAAATGTCAAACAGTTTAAACAGTTTACTAAAACGTTGTATCACTTTGCAATGTAATTAATGTTCAAATATCGCCACTACGCACGTGACTTTTAATATTCACATCCATTTATAGACATGTCTACAAGAATTTGATAAGCAAACAAAAATAGTTTGCTTATATTGTAAATATCCTTTCTAATGGTCTCTAAATAATACACTTTATTCGTAACCGTAAAAATACTGTAACAGAAGTTTATATTAAAAGGAAATAACCACATGTTAAACCTTTTATGCCAAATATAACATTTATCTTTGGCTTTTGTTAAATGAAGGCTATTGTATCAATTTTGTTTCAAAAAATCAATGAAAACTGCCCTAAAAAACAAAAATAAACTAAGCATTAAGACACGCACACATATGACAACTAAATCAACATGTCCGTAAAAGGTAACATTAGAGTTATGAAGTTTATGTTCTGAGATGCCAATGCAATACAATTTCAACATTTGTCATTACAACGTGAAATTAAGTGTTAAAAATGTATGTGCAAAGTTTACGATGTCAACAAATTTATTGCATTTACGTTATGAAAATAACTGTTGAAAATTGTGATAAATTCTTGATCACCCTGATTTCGATTTTCAAAATCCCATAGATATATTTATTTATAAACGTGTGAAATATGGAAGACGATGTCTGTAATTCAACTTATCCGAATACATTTTGTCCGAAATGTTGACAAGGATAAGTAAAATAATAAGCGAACACATTGCTATTAAATGAAATAAGCTTTCATATTAAAGGTTTGCCATACTATTGAACCTTCACTTGCTGACTGGTTATTGACAAATGATAGTCATTTGTTATTTTATTCATCTCTTAGGCCTTCGCAGGCATCACGATAAAGCATTGTTGTTGTTGTATATCGATTTGGCCTCAATGAAACTGCTGTATTCTGTTGTTAAAGATTCTTGGATTCCCGCAATCAAACTATATTTCTTAATAATCTGAGTTTTTTGACAATCTCCCATGTAGTCTGCTTTATTGTCTGTGTGTAGTAACAACTGGTGTATACCCCAATGTGATGAAGATCATGTCCTGAACATACCGACATATTAACACTTACTTAAACTTTCATTTGTATTGTTAAATGCATTAAAAAAATATAATAAATTCATAAATTCTGAAAACATTTTACTCTATTTCATACTTACATTGAAACAGGAAGCCTATAACAGGTGCACTTTAAAGCTGGATTAGTAGGTCAGGCAAATAATTAACATGTTGACAAAGTATTTCTATTGTTAGGAATGAGAGCGAACGTCAGAAAACACTATGTCAACTTAAGTATGTATTAAAGCAGATAGCACATAGTGCTATAAATTGAACAAGCTTTCGTATAAGAATTTCATGATGTAATGTTTACAAACCGTTATGTGCGAACGTGCTAAATCAGAGCTATAAATGCACGCCGGGGAATCATTGCGACCATAACGCTCGCGTTATGTGTAGAAAATGTCGCAATGCAGCTTCCGTTGTGGTGTCAATACATAGAAATGGATGTCAGTGGTGAGTACGACTCTGTATTTTATCTTACTGGACACTTGTTAGCGAAAATAGAAAAATCGGAGAATGCTATTCTACACAAATATGTTTATGCTTTACTCTAGTTACAACTACCTAGGGAGCATTACGAAATCTTATGCTGTAGAACTTCAAAACGTTGACTTCTTCAATATCGACATGGAAAACTCGGACATGTTGACAAATTTCTAAGACTTTGGTACATTTTAACAAGTTATTGACATATAAACATAAATTCTGTTAAAATTGCGGAGGTCTGCTACTTGAAAACTGGTAGCTTCGGTTGAAAATGAGGTTAATTGTTCATTTTTGAAAAGGTTATGGTCGCGGGCATATGTTATGGTGCCAATGCATAGTTGTGGTGCTGATGTCAAGTTAAAAGCTAAATAAACTCTTAATACGGCCAAAGTTTAACCACAACCAGTTCATTATATATTCTTGTACCTCGTTATGTTATTATGTTTTTGAAATAACATACATAGAAATATATCGTTGCTGTTTTTGATAATAACAATTTGTTTAAAGTACAAACATGCATTTGATTTGTCCTAGTTGATCGACGATATTTTCATTGAAGACATTGGGTGTCCTCGATTCTCGTCAAAAGAAAGCTAATCGCATGCATGATTTTTGCATGGAGAAATCCCGTTATTGTGGTCAGTGAGGTGTTTCAAGTTTGAGGGTCGGCTCATAAATCTATACTATTTTTGAACATTGAACAAAAAGATTGGTAGAGCAAATAGAGAAAAAATAGTTAAATTATAAACACATAAGCTTTTCCGTGCAAATTTACTTATTGGTGGACAAAAACTTACCAAGTGATTTTTATTTTAATTGTTGAATTTACTATATATTGTAAACTGTTAATAATGTTCAACATTGTTGATAGACGGCCCTTAAAATGACTTGTCTATTTGATGACAGGTAATATTACCGTTAGAAGTACAGTTATTCATGGAAAGCATGAAACAGGAGAAAATAACCGCAGGGTTTTTAACAATAGAATGACATTTGTCTTTAACAGGAGAAGATCAACGCAGTGTTTTTAACAATAGAATGACATTTGTCTTTAACAGGAGAAGATCACCGCAGTGTTTTTAACAATAGAGTGACATTTGTCTTTAACAGAAGAAGATCAACGCAGTGTTTTTAACAATAGAATGACATTTGTCTTTAACAGGAGAAGATCAACGCAGTGTTTTTAACAATAGAGTGACATTTGTCTTTAACAGGAGAAGATCAACGCAGTGTTTTTTGACATTTGTCTTTAAATCCGTGTTGAATAGCAACCTTTCGTTACTTATTTCTTCGGTATTTATGTCCGTCGGTGTGTCGGCACCTTTAGTTACTTATTACAAGTATGCAGGTGGCATATTGTTTTGTAAATGGCGGTTCGTCGGTATTTATGTCCGTCGGTGTGTCGGAAGACCAAACTTTGGCTGGGAAATAACAACAGAATTGTTAAGCATATATTATTCAAACTAGGTAGATAAGATATTTATCACTAGGCCATGATCCTTGTTGATTTTGGGGTCCGTTGGTCAAAGCGACAAAGGGATTTGAAATAGCCTCAATTATTGTAAATGTTTGTCCATATAATGGCTTAGAAACCATTGGATCTTCATGCACAATTTATTTTGCATATATACATCTATTTCTGTTTAAATATTAAACAGCAATAGACACATACAGACTAAGAACGCCTACCCAGCTCCTGGTGCTCCATACGTAGCCAGCGACCCAAAGGACAAGGCCACTGTGAATCAGGATTGTTGATGCAGAACGGTACTTATTCAGTGTGTCTTTAACAAGTAACAATATTTAAGGACGACATATGATCTGGTAAAGTACAGTATACACGTACATATATAGATTATGCATATAACTACTTCTAATATAATCAGTTACTATTAAATCATTATAATCACACTGTACAGTTTCTTAAAGCTTCTTGTAAGCGATATATCATAACGTACAAATGACCAGAGGTCGTATGATGAGATGTTATACTATTATTTTTTATAGGGATCACTGTTTCTTTACAGAATAACGCGCCCGTGTGTATACAAGTGTGCAGCTGTACTTGCCAAATATAGACCTCGGGTCATTAAGAGAAGAACAAACAATATGACTTCGGTTTGGCAACAAACACAAGCACAGATGTTGCAATCAAAGCCGTTAGCCCTTAGCTGAAGAATACATATCTAATCGACATTGTAATTGTGAACACTGGTGTATGTAACTATCAGTGTCATGTAGTGTAGCTATGCTATCTAATCGACATTGTAATTGTGAACGCTGGTGTATGTAACCATCAGTGTCATGTAGTGTAGCTATGCTATCTAATCGACATTGTAATTGTGAACAAGGGTGTATGTAACTATCAGCGTCATGTGTGTAGCTACATTGTAATTGTGAACACTGGTGTGTGTAACTATCAGCGTCATGTGTGTAGCTACATTGTAATTGTGAACACTGGTGTATGTAACTATCAGCGTCATGTGTGTAGCTACATTGTAATTGTGAACACTGGTGTATGTAACTATCAGCGTCATGTGTGTAGCTACATTGTAATTGTGAACACTGATGTATGTAACTATCAGTGTCATGTGTGTAGCTACATTGTAATTGTGAACACTGGTGTATGTAACTATCAGCGTCATGTGTGTAGCTACATTGTAATTGTGAACACTGGTGTATGTAACTATCAGCGTCATGTGTGTAGCTACATTGTAATTGTGAACACTGGTGTATGTAACTATCAGTGTCATGTGTGTAGCTTCATTGTAATTGTGAACACTGGTGTATGTAACTATCAGCGTCATGTGTGCAGCTACATTGTAATTGTGAACACTGGTGTATGTAACTATCAGCGTCATGTGTGTAGCTATGCACTTGTTGAGAACTTTCAAGAGTCCGAACACACATAAGGCTGGTCAAAGTGTAGTAACTATATGCATGATACGTTCTTGATGTAAATCATAAATCATTCATTCATTCGTTTTTTTATGCTTAATATTGCAATTGTTGAATTATGCTCACAATTGACAATATTGATTAGATTGTTTGATTAAAGGGCACCAATGAAAAATCTGTTTAATAATCTTTATCTATCGCAACTACAGGTGTTGTGTTAAAAAGAACATGCTCTTTGCTTTAGTTGCCACTTATATGGATTTGTTATTCACTGTCCAAAAAAGTATTAATAACAACAATCGATTTCATACAATAGCCTGATTACCCATTAATTAAATATGTAACGGTATTGATATGTTTGCGTGTTAATCCAATTTAACTGCCCATAATTAATATTGCTGTTTCAATGCATTCTTACTCCGGTACTATAAACAATGCCAAATCATTTTCTGGTTCCACAACAAATTATATATGCATTTGTCAATATATAAGATAAATAAAACCCCAGCAACACCAGCAGTAGCGAAACCCTTATTAAGATCATGTGGCCCTTTATACATATTGCCAATACAACACATGACACTACGCACTACACAAGACATACCATAACATGATTAAAACTTGCGTCACCGAAGCATTGGATTTCTTATTGGTTTAAAGGCTTGCCGAACCTCGCACATGGTACATAATTTCTTATTGGTTTAAAGGCTTGCCGAACCTCACACATGGCACGGAATTATTCACACTATGCATACATGTACGTACATTTTAACCTCAGAGCATTTCATTTGAAATTAAATAGTTATAAAATAGAATTGTAAATAAATTACAAAGTTGACGTTTTATTTCGAATTACAATTTGATTACGTAATGGATTAACGTTTACAAGAGCAACAGAATTGTAAATGTCTAAGAAGAATTAACAGTGCATTAATAACCAAATTGATGGTATATTGTACATGTATATTAACTGCAAAGCTTACACACACACAATAATATATATTCTATCACGTGGAATTACAATATATTTTATGATTTATCGTTTAGAATTGAACAACTTAAATTAATTAGTTTACTTAAACAATTTTAAAAATATATAAAGGTATATTCGTGTGTACGTTTCGTTTATTTTATATTTTTATATTATATTGTTCGTCATTAGACATGAAACGAAATGTTATAAAGGGGTGGAATCATTTGTTTACGATTGAGTTATGTTAATATTAATAAAAGACACCTACCCGAGTTGTAAGCGATTACAAATGCATTGGTTGAAAACAAATGTTGACATTTAATCTAACCGATAATCAATATATTGGACAAAGCGCCTTTTGATAACAATCAGTCCGTAAAAGTCATATATGAAAACAGCTCACTCAATTACCTATACACGTTACAAATGTTTATATTTGTCAATCTATAGGTATAGAATGTTATATAGCAGTAATAACTAATTCAGTGTATCGCTTAATATTCATAAATGAAACTGCCATGATTTTCGTTTTCTTAATTTTAGTTGGTGTATCGAGCCATATCCATATACTTCTCAAAAGATTTAAATTTCAAAGACAGTAGAACGAAATAAATATAAGAATAATGAAACTCCAGAGACATCACAAGGAGAGCAACCCTTATTATCATCCAATGACTAATTGACCATACCGGACAATACGCAACTCACAATGGTATACAAAACATGGGGTCACGTTGGAAAGGTCAATGCTAAGCATTTGTAGTTTAAACCTGTTTAAAAGCTGGCTGAACCTCACACTTAGCCCAGAATTAATCAAAAGACACACACTTATAAATACATATGTGGCGCGTCGTGTGTAAACCGGTCTTAATGCATGTGCGTAAAGTGTCGTCCCGGATTAGCCTGTGCAGTCCGGGCAGCAGGACGGCACTTTCCGCTTTTATGGTATTTTCTGTTTCAAGGAAGTCTCTTCTAAGCATAAATACACAGTAGGCGGAAAGTGCCGTTCCGGATTAGCCTGTGCGGATTGCACAGGCTTATCCGGGACGACACTTTACGCACATGCATTAAGTCCGGTTTTCCCACGACGCACCTCATATTAACTCGAAGCATGGCGATTGAAAGGAAGCGATAAAAGAGAATATTAATACAATTAAATTACAATTTAATTACTCAATTATTTAATGTTTATTAGAGCAACACAACTGCAACGTTCTGAGGCACGGTTAAATGAAGTAAATACAAGTATCAGCTAAATCTCTGCTTGTTCAAGACCTAGCATCATAAACTACATGTTACAGATCATCGTCGTGCGTTCCAGGAAGAAGCCGTAATAGTAACAGTTGTGTAAAAGGCCTGATTACATAGCTTGGTTGTATATGCTAAACTTGTGTAATTATTTTTATTGAAATCGATAGTTTAATAAACAATGAAAAATAGCCATTAATATTCATGCAGACATAAAATGAAAAAAAAAATGTTTAATTCTACAAAACGCGAATGAAATCTAATATTAATAAATACTACATTTAATGATGTATGCTCATGTAACGTAAACAGTTCAACTACTAGTATTATGACGCGCTTGTGGATAGGTTTTAACTTTTAAAGGGTTAGGGTTAAGGTTAGTAAAAACGTAAAACTTTCAAATCGGTTCCCTGTCAGTTACAGGTATAGTAAAACCATGTTCATTTACTCTATACGGAACTATATCTACACTCAATTACGGTGACGCATGTAGACAAATGACGCAATTTGTTAGTAATCTGTGCAAGTATTGAGCATTTTGTCTGTGGCGCGATCGATATCTATAGAATAACCATATGTCTCAAGAACGACAACTATTAAAAAATTTATAACGCAGTTTTTATGGTGATCTCTCTTGACATTGTATGTGATTTGAGCGCTGTTTGTAGCATTACCGCTGGCTTAGGAACGACAAATATCGACAATTTCTATAAATATAAACAAAGTGAAACTCCAGCTGCGACAGCAGGACATAACTCTGATGTCCTTTATATATGGCAAGTAATCGATTGCCAAAAACCAATCAGCAAGTCACAAAAACACATAACAAACACAAAACACACATGAATAAAGCTGGGGTAACCGCCTTGAACGGGTCAATGCAAAGCATTGGGGGTTTAAACCGGTTTCATGGGCGCCAAACCTCACACTAAGCCCAGAATAAGACAATCAGACATTATTAACAGTGATCTCTCCTGATATTGTCTATTACTCGATTGATATGTATAGAAAGATCACGAGTCTGAAGAACGACTACTATCGGCAATTTGTATAACGCATATTTTAACGGTGATCTCCCATGATATGCTCTGTTACTCGACCTCTATTTATAGAATGATCGCGTGTCTAATGAACGATTACTGTCGAGAGTTTTATAACGCCGTTTTAACGGTGGTCTTTTCCATCAACATAATTTTATTTTCTTATTTTTATCGCTACAAAGTCTCGAGTTCGATACCCAGTGGAGGTTTCATTATTGGTTTGCATGTTCCTTTACTACCGTTAAACCATGTTACGTTAGCTTGAATGATAACCTTTAATCTTTTATTTTTTATCTATCTGGGAACTATATTTCACTCAATTCCGTCGAAAATGTTTGCTACTTAACCTTGCTAATAAAGTGGTATTTAGCTGTAATCACTATTTATAGAATGACCGGTTACGTGATCTTCACAGTGTATGTGACGTGACCGTTATTTATAGAATCGGTAGTCAATATAAAGCGGCTAAATCCAATCATGACTAGTTATATATATTATTTGTACTGCGTAACTTAATTGCGTATTGCAGTTTGTTTTATATTAACTATTCGCGACATTGAATTGGTGTTTCGGCGTTTGAATTGAAAATCATAACGTGGTGTTCTTATGTTAAAACAATTCTCAACTAAACGCACGAAACTATCTTATTCTTGCGCAAAAATCAACTTAAAAAGTAAACTTTGTAACATTTTTTTTCAAATAAAACGTGTAATAATTAAACTATAACTTTATTATATTTTCTCTCACACTACACACGGAATTTCAACGGACATTTAAGAATGATCATTTTTCTGATGTTTGCTTCGAAAAGCGTTATGACCAGTTAATCTGCGAGCAGGTCAAACTGGGTTGAGCATACACGTATGAATTGCAATAGAATAATACAATATAGAATTGTGCAGCATCGAACGATGTGCAAGCAAAGATTAGTTACTTTAAGATCAATGTTGCTTCCTTTTATAATAAAAATACAACTTGAAACTACAACAACATTCGGTTTTTGCGTAAATACTGATGTTTCTATGTAAATGGTGTGTTTTGCCGAATGTTTACTATCCCACAGTTCGCAAAATAACAATTCTACAATTTATTTGACAAACGACTAACACCTGGAAAACAAGCCGAAGAAATGTGAATATATTATCATGTGTCTTTTTTATAACTGCTTATTTTTCAGCATCATTATTATGTGGCATTATTATTTAGCTTTTTTTAAACGGTTTTTTATCACTGAAAAGTATTACATAAAAGAAGAACCATTGTTTGGAATAAAATCTTAATAGAAACAATTATTTTCAAAAGCGGAATATCTTGATTCTAACATGATACTTGCTAATTTTTCTATTGACATAGAACACACTTATCGTTCTTAAACTACCCAATAAACAACGCAAGAAGGATTCCCGATTCTGAGCGAGGCATAATAAAATATAGTTCTCATTTCAATTGCGAACATATTTGCTATAATCCAAATAATGTTTGCATTATCGTTCTTTATCGGCCAATAAACAACTCATTGTCGTTCTGAAGCCCTCGTGGTTTAAGTAATACGCATCAGAATTCCAAATAGTTGTTTATTGGTCGATAAACAACGATAAATTGAAAACTATTTTTTTATAAGAAAGAGACTGATATGTCCTTGATGTAACTATTAAATAAATGCTTTTACATTTCTTACATGTTTACGTTTACAGTTTACGATTGTATTTATGTTTTTTAAGTAACAACTAGTTTTTACTTCTCAACACGGGTCAATAAACTAAAGTTAAAAACACAAAAAAAGAAACAAATAATTGTATTACACACACATGTTAATAATTCTACAATAATATAATAACATCCGGTTACATAAACAAAAACAATGTGCATCATCTTCATTAGACATTTATACGTACAAAACTCAAATACGATACCGGTAAATGAATTTCATGATTATTTCAGTAGATTAGCGGATGAAGGTGACGTTAATATGAATTCGTTTGATGCCGAAACTTTCTTACATGAATTTGATAATAGGCAAAACACAGAAACTTCATACCCCGAACTAGATAATCCTATATCCACAGAAGAAATAATAAAGGCAACAAAACGGTTGAAAAACAATAAAGCGCATGCGCATGACAATATTATATATGAATACTTTACAGAAACAATACATGTCATCGCCAAGCTATTAGAAATATTATTTAATTACATACTTGATAAAAAGCGTTTTCCACGCAGCTGGTCATCCGGAGTTATCATACCAATACATAAACGTGGGGACATTTCAGAACCAAATAATTATCGAGGGATTACATTAATAAGTTGTTTTGCAAAACTGTTTACAAGTATATTAAATGAACGTCTTAAACAATGGGCAGAAACAAATGACATTCTAACGGATGCACAATTCGGCTTTAAACCAAACTGTAGCACAGTCGATGCAATATTTATTCTTAATGCACTGATAGAAAGGCAGTTGCAGAATAAAGATAAACTATATTGTTGCTATATTGACTACCGGAAGGCATATGACGTCATCAATCGCGGTCAATTATGGAATAAAATGATTAATGTGGGCATCGACGGAAAACTCATAACCCTTATTCGATCCATGTACGAAGAAGTTAAATTACAGGTTAAACACATGGTAATTTATCAGACATATTCAGTAGTAACGTTGGTATATTTCAGGGGGAGATAACCTCGCCCATATTGTTCTCGCTGTTTATTAATGACATCGAATTCGATTTGCAAAATGGAATAAACGCTGGCATTACGCTAGATCAAATATCGATCTACCTATTATTATTCGCTGACGACGCGGTTTTATTTTCTGAAACCCAGGAGGGCTTACAAGAATCATTAAACAATTTAGAAACCTACTGTGATAAGTGGAATTTAACAGTTAACATTGAAAAAACCAAGGTCATGGTATTCCGAAAGGGAGGGGCAATTAGTAAAACATTAAAATGGACATATAAAGGTCAAGAATTAGAAATTGTGAAAAATTTTAATTACCTTGGAATTGTCATGTCAAGTGGTGGATCATTTGTGCCCGCAACAAATACTCTATATGGCAAAGCAATAAAAGCGATGCATTCTTTGTTCACCCTAACAAAAGACATGAGCGTACCTATAAATATCATGTTCAATTTATTTAACGCATATGTATTATCAATTTTAAACTATAACTGCGAGGTTTGGGGATTTATCAAAGCGGAAAACATTGAACGCGTTGATCGTAAATTTTGTAAAAGACTATTAAATGTAAAAATGTCAACAAATTCATTATCGTTATATGCCGAAGTTGGTCGATTCCCCCTGTATATAGACAGATATGTCAGGATCGTTAAATATTTTTTAAAATTATACACTTTAAAACAGGGAAATTGTATTCTTAAACAAATTGCGTTATTACAGAGATTAGAAATTGAATGCAAAAATGACACAAACAATTGGACATCGAAAGTACGGGACATTCTTAACCAAACCGGTTTTGCCGATGTATGGCTATTCCCTGAATCAGTGAAGATCAATTTATCCCGTTACTTAAAAACAGATTACGAGACCAGTACATCACTAGCTGGAATGTCAGTGTCACATCATCTAGCTCAATGATTCTATATAAGGAACTAAAACCAGTATTCGAAAGATCATCGTATCTTGATATTGTTGAAAATATCAAACATAGGAATATTATTTCTAAATTACGTTTGTCGTCTCACAAATTATTTATAGAAACGGGTAGACACCATAACAGTGTCCGAGATCAACGCAAATGTGTGTTATGCAACCTAAATGACATCGAGGATGAATATCACTTTGTTCTTAAATGCCCTTATTATGCTGATGTCAGGAATACATTAATTCCAAAGTATTATAGATCCCGTCCAAATATGTACAAGTTTATCGAACTAATAAATAGTTCAAACAAAATATTTTTAAGAAAACTAGCTATTTTTTGTATAAAATGCTTTAAAATACGAGAAAATGTCATATATATGTAGTATAAAATATATATTTTTTTTCACAAAGAAAACATGTACAAATAATGTAATATTGTTGAAATTGTTAAAATACGTGTGACATTATGTAGTCACTATGTATTAACCTCATCCATGTGACATTCTCACGAAAACATGTTTATTTTGTGTCTATTTAAATTGATTTATCTTCGAAATGATGTATGTTTTGTATTTACTTCAAACGCATGTTGTTATTGTGTATGTGTGTTAATGACGATGAGCTTTATATGCTTAAGTCGAAAAATAAACTATTCTATTCTATACGTACACAATTTGCTTCTGAACTTGTTGATTTAGCACGGGATCCAAATGTTCTCGGGCAGACGGATGAAGGTCAGTTATAACTTCTGTTGTTTCTACAATGTCTAACTTCTTCATACTCCATCCTAATCAGACCAGAAATCAATATGTTCGAAGACTGTTGCCAAAGAAACCACAATTTGTACTAATACAACAATACCGCGACATGTATATTCATAGTCCTCTATAGTAATCGAATTTATTTTTGTTGAGTTATCACAGGATCCATAATTTCTTGAACAGAAGAAAGGTCGTACGTACTAACAGATGGAAGGAGGGTAACGTAACCAGTATGGGAATAACTTCACAAGCAGTGACTGTGTTACTTGTTAAAGAAAAATGAAATTTAAATGCTTAGTCCAACATGTCTAGAATTTTAAAACAGATTTGGATACACTGTAGGCTTTCAAAATAAACTTGTACCTAAATGATAATACAATTCTATATTTAGCAGTAATACACGTAAAATAATTGATGTTAAAATATATATCACAATTAATTGTTCGACGAGCGAAATGAATCTGCAGCTCGTATTAAGATCTTAACATCAATGCACATTTCTGTACCTCAAAATAAATTGTTTACCAATATATTATTTTACTTAGTTTCCTATGCGAAGCTCAAATACCGTATGAGACGAATGTTAATCCTACCTTAAATCAACACGCTGGCAGAACAATAATTACAATAAAAGTAAATACGTGGCAAATAGCCAACACTCTGAATCCAATTATCAATAGGATCTTACTTCTCTTTGCATATCGCTGTAAGTAAACAATCATACTCGTAGCCGTTTACCTAACAACAAGATCACACTCATATTCGTATCCGTTTACATAGCAACAAGATCACACTCATATTCGTATCCGTTTACATAGCAACAAGATCACACTCATATTCGTATCCGTTTACATAGCAACAAGATCACACTCATATTCGTATCCGATTACCTAGCAACAAGATCACAGTAAGGCCAAGAAAATTTGATTTTATGTTTAGAGTCCTCGGGCTGGTAGATTTTCGGATGCCTGAACCAAAAAAAACATGTTTGACAGTGTGAAATATTGAGGAAGTTGTAAACATATAAAGCGTATAAAATATGCATATAATGACACACTTTGTGTAATTTCGTAATATTAAGATCTCAGTCGATGAATGATATTGTAAATTATATAAGTCATGAATCTCAGTTCATGTTATTTTTAAGTTTTGAATATATATTGTTGTTGGAAATCTTGCATTTTGCGAATGTGTGTCACTTAAAATAAGTTGATGATATTACAAAGTTTTGATTTGGAATCTTGCAGTTTTGAGTAACTTCCCCACAGTTTTATAGATCGAAACACCTTAAAATTGTATGCTTTGTCTTATTACTATTTTGTATTGCCCATTTTAGGATATTCTTTTAAATTTAGATATATTCGATTTAGTTTTTATATATAGTTTTTGACACCACATGGCACAGTTTCGAACTTCTCCGATTTATCATCGGAGTAAATGTTCTGGGCAAATTTCAAACAGATTTGGCAATAATTGTGGTTTATAGAGTGCTGACAAGGTAAATGTTGACGAAGGGCGACGTACGACGGACAAAAAGAGGGGTTTAGTAGAATGTCACACAACGACCATTTCTGTGAAATACGTTTGAGATCAAGCGTGCGGATTCTGACAAAAGGAATGTTTGAGGCAAATGGTCAATTGCCTCAAATAAAGGATCAGTTTTTCTCCTGATGATGTCTCTAGAGTTTCATTATTACCTATACTCCATATTGCCATAAAAAGTAAAATTTGATGCGGGGCCATGTTTATAACGAATCAAAAAGATTTGAACGAATTAGGTAGAATGTCAGACTAGGACTATTTCTGTGAAATTCATTTAAAATCCAGCAAGCGGTTTAAGAAAAACTGCCCCGCCCCCTGGCGGTCATGTTTGTTATCGAATCAAAACGATTGGAGGGAATAAGGTAGATGGTCCGCCAAGGAACATTTCTATGAAATTATTTCAAAATCCAGATAAATAGTTACAGACAAGAAGAATTTTAAAGTTTTCAATATAGCCATATAAGGAAAGCTGCTCGTCCCCCGGGTGGCCCTGACTTTCAACAGAGAAGAACCATTTTTGAACGATTTTTGAAATCAACCTAGATATCATAAGGACAAATGTTCTGAGCAAATGTCATGTTGACTGGGCAAAACATTTGGCCTCTAGAGTGTTCACAAGCTTTTTTTAAAGTTGACCTAAAGCACAAGACGACGTACAACGCACGACGCAGCAGACATGTTGGTTTAACAAATCAAAATGAATCGAAGGAATTTGGTAAAGTTGTCATCTTAGGACCAAATCTTTGAAGTAAATTTGAAATCTAGAAAGTGGTTTTGATCAAGAAGATTTTTAAAGTTTGTTATGTAGCCATATAAGAAAAACTGCCCGGCCCACTGGAGGTTATGATTTTTTCAAGAATCGAACCGATTTGAAGGAATTTGAAAGATGGTCATTCAAGGACCATTTATATGAAATTATTGCAAAATTAAGCCAGTGGTTACAGACAAAAATGTTTTTAAAGTTTTCAATATAACCATATAAGGAAGAGATGTGGCCTCTAGAATGTTTACAAACTAAGTGCTTCAATTTGACCTAGAGACCTAGTTTTTGACACCACACAACCCAGTTTCGAATTCGTCCGAGATATCATTGGATCAAATGTTGTGTGCACTTTGCATGAGGATCGGGCAATAAATGTGATCTATACAGTGTTCACAAGACAATATGTTGACGATAAACTACGGACGACGGACAAAATACGATTACAAAGCTCACCATAAGCACGTTGTGCTCAGGTGAGCTAACAAACTTCAATTTACAAATTTGAAACAGTGTAAAGGCGCACCACACCTAACATCGTAAAAAACAAGCAAAGGCAAACGATATTTATAAATAAAAACATCTTAAAGCCGCAGTCCATGGAATCTCATTCAATACATAATAATTTGGCAGAAGTTCTTATAAACGTTAATGGTTTTTATTCGTCTGAAATCATATATTTTCTATGTTCGAAACCGCTGGGTAGGAACGGAATATACACTAATGTACATGCTGATTTACTCCTGAGGCATCGCCAGTTATCGCCTATAGAAAACAGACGAAAAAAAATGACCAAAACATTATTACTTCACCGATTTCAATGCGCATTTTTGTATATTGATCGGTGTGATGTCTATTAGAAACGATTTCTGTAAAGTTTTGTCGTAATTAACATATTTCTGGACTGCTGCTTTAACATCGCATTACATAAGGCTATTTATTTTACATGAGCCAGTTGCAATAACAGTGAAACAAACAAAACATGTTAACAGTGCTTTGGGCTACTGTTTTACATACAATAAACTACATTCAGGAGTCATATTCCTGAAACATCTTAAGTTTATTTTATTTTGTTCAATTAAGTTCCAATTTTGTTAAGGTTACATTTGTAAAACTTCATATAAATAAATGAATCCAATTACAGCTTAGTAAGTAGAAATTAATAATAAGTTTATAATTAGTGAACATTTAGCAAAATTGTGTGTATACATGGAGATAAATGACGAAATTAAGGATAAGGATAAGAGTTTACTTAAGATGTTTCTGGACCCCAGGGCTATTTACACTGATATTACAGCAATAATCTTTTTAAAACGATTATTGTATGTCAAAACACCATAGATCTGAAAAACAAATTTTATAAACGGGAAATGATTTTCCACCACGACAGCTCTAAAAAGAAATAATGTAATCGATTGTTGTTGTGTGTTTCATGCGAATTATTCTTTTTTAGGTATGATGATAATTTTTACAATACAAGTAAAAATAGATAAATACAAACATAAAAGTAAAACACAAATATCATAAACATGCATGTAATATCATAAACATGCACGTAACAACTGTGTTCACTAAATTGTTCAAGTAGCATTTATCATACACGTAACAAAAATACAACATTAGCAGCATTACTAATCTATTACCCTTTATCACAAACGCAATTAAACTAAAATGAGACAAATTATTGGTTTTACACACAATATATATCAGCATGACAAACAAAACGCAGAAAATATTAACGAACATGCTAAACTACAGCAGACACTAAATAAACTTTCCAAATAACAACCGGTTAATATTACAAGGCCATTGGCATGCAATGATGTGCACTTTGTACAGGAATTATAACACAATTGATAAATTCCGACACTCACACACCCAGTTAATAAACTGTGGCTGTAAATATGTAAACAAGGTTTCATAAATTTAAATTGAAAAAAAAATTTATTGCTCAACGTGTGCATAGTCAAACGTTTTAATGTGTATATACATCGGTCTTTGTGCTTTGAATGCTATGTCATAATTCACACTTTGTACGTGAACATGTATTTAGATAGCACATCGAATATAAAACAAGACATCAGTGAAGACGACATAAAATGTAATTCGTATTTAAAGAAAATATTGGAATAGTCAACGTTTACCAAAGTTGGGGATCAGCAATTCTATCTTGCATATAGTTCAATAATTAAAGAAATCACGTAATTGTGGTACCCTACCAATAAAAGGAAATATTTCACAAATGTAAACTGACGACAAAATCATGCATATTCTACACATTATTTGTGTTACTTGTAAAATAACGATAAAACACATTTAATTAAAACATATTGATTCTTATAATATCTTACGTCTCATACCATAGTACGACTATGGCCTAACCATAACTCTACGATCACGCGCACTATTAAACCAACAAAACAAGTGTGTAAGTCAAAATAAGCATTTAAAAAAACATCACTGGGCTGGTATTCATAAAGCTCCTAAGGGAAATCTTAAATTAAGTTGTACTTAAGTGAAAATTTTATATCAAATTTTCTACGTGAAATCCAATGATATATAATGACAAAATGGTATAATACCAAACATTTAAGCAATGTTAACTAGTTAAAAACATTTAAATGTAAATAGACCTGTACGTAAAACAGCCAGAGACTTAAGGAATTTTCTGAATTTAAGAAATTTACTTAGGCTTTCCCTAAGGAGCTTCGTGAATACGGGCCCTGATCTATAAAATGTTACTAGGCACTGATACGTCTCCAAACACATTTAACAATGATGTACATAATTTTGTTGAGTAATTCAATTGGATGACTCGTCTTCAAGTACGATAAAGAATATACGACAATAGAAAAGTACAGAAAATCAAGTTTAAAAGTAAAACTCTCACAAATAAACACAATATGTTCAAAGGTAAAATGCATCATCAACGTAACACAAAATAAATGCAATTTTAATAACATCCTCAATCTATTAACGCTTATGAGAAAAGTCATAACATCATTTAGAGGCAAATTATTTGTGGTCACTACAAAATATTTCATCACGGCAAACACAACTCAGAAATCATACACTTAAAAAATTAAAATAAAGTAGAAATTAAATTCCAAAATAACCATTTAAAAACTTCAAGGTTACACGCATGTGCTATTATGAAATTAACACACGAATAAGAATACCATTCATAAATCCATACACACCTGCACAAATAAGCTTCGGCACAGTTTATTTATACAAATCACATTCGTATATGTTGTATTTAGGTATTAGGTATCGTAGTATTTTCATTGGAATTTAGCATGTTTACACATCCACACACATAGCGTTATTTTAATATATACAGTTTATATTATGTACAACAATTATACAATAGAATGTGATTAAATGAAGTTAAAAATATTATCAATTAATAGATGAGTGTGTTGACGTCAACTTTCATAGACTATTTTCAACTATGAATATATTTTGCCAAACATTTATTTTATTTCATTACTGTTCAAAACAATGCAGAATTCTACAGTATAAAATATTAATAAAATTTCACACTATGATATCATAAAATATAATATGATTACATGTACACAGAATGAAATTGAAAATAGTATCAATAACACAAGCAGAAAATATATCAATCAAAATGAATATGTAGATGTGTGAAAAACTAGATCAGAAAACAGTTTGAGTATGTGTTTAAAGTTTCGCAAACAATTTCAACCCGACATTAAGTTTTGAACAAATAATCTACATTAAATTTAATTGTTGGAAAAACTATCAATCAGAATGTATTCCAGTTCGCAATTTTATATGTCGCAATAACATGTATTTAACGATGTTATTTTGCTGATCTCGCCTTTTTGAGATGTAAAAATGTACAAAACCGTGATCACACAGTTAATTAGGTTTACCTAACAATGTCAATGTAAGAGGGCAATGCTAGTTCGATTAAGTAAATAAAAAGATAACAGTTCATGATAAGTGAAAATACAATATACAATAAACACAAATATTAAAATTGATTAACTTAAAAAGGCAACAATAAAAATATCTACGCCAAAACACTTTTTAATGCAAGTCGATGTGGTTTAAACCAGTCTGAAGCCACGCCACATTCTTAACCTTAGGCTTGGTAAAAACTTTATAAAAATATGCATTTAGGCAGCAAATATCGTGCTTTGAGAGAGGCAGAAGGTGCTATTAGCCTGTTTGAGAGAGGCAGAAGGTGCTATTAGCCTGTTTGAGAGAGGCAGAAGGTGCTATTAGCCTGTTTGAGAGAGGCAGAAGGTGCTATTAGCCTGTTTGAGAGAGGCAGAAGGTGCTATTAGCCTGTTTGAGAGAGGCAGAAGGTGCTATTAGCCTGTTTGAGAGAGGCAGAAGGTGCTATTAGCCTGTTTGAGAGAGGCAGAAGGTGCTATTAGCCTGTTTGAGAGAGGCAGAAGGTGCTATTAGCCTGTTTGAGAGAGACAGAAGGTGCTATTAGCCTGTTTGAGAGAGGCAGATGGCGCTATTTGCCTGTTTGAGAGAGGCAGATGGTGCTATTAGCCTGTTTGAGAGAGGCAGATGGTGCTAATAGCCTGTTTGAGAGTGGCAGAATGTGCTATTAGCCTGTTTGAGAGAGGCAGAAGGTGCTACTAGCCTGTTTGAGAGAGGCTGAAGGTGCTATTAGCCTGTTTGAGAGGGGCAGATGGTGCTATTAGCCTGTTTGAGAGAGGCAGAAGGTGCTATTAGCCTGTTTGAGAGAGGCAGAAGGTGCTATTAGCCTGTTTGAGAGAGGCAGAAGGTGCTATTAGCCTGTTTGTGAGAGGCAGATGGTGCTATTAGCCTGTTTGAGAGAGGCAGATGGTGCTATTAGCCTGTTGGAGAGTGGCAGAAGGTGCTATTAGCCTGTTTGAGAGAGGCAGAAGGTGCTATTAGCCTGTTTGAGAGAGGCAGAAGGTGCTATTAGCCTGTTTGAGAGAGGCCGAAGGTGTTATTAGCCTGTTTGAGAGAGGCAGATGGCGCTATTTGCCTGTTTGAGAGAGGCAGATGGTGCTATTAGCCTGTTTGAGAGAGGCAGATGGTGCTAATAGCCTGTTTGAGAGTGGCAGAATGTGCTATTAGCCTGTTTGAGAGAGGCAGAAGGTGCTACTAGCCTGTTTGAGAGAGGCTGAAGGTGCTATTAGCCTGTTTGAGAGAGGCAGATGGTGCTATTAGCCTGTTTGAGAGAGGCAGAAGGTGCTATTAGCCTGTTTGAGAGAGGCAGAAGGTGCTATTAGCCTGTTTGAGAGAGGCAGAAGGTGCTATTAGCCTGTTTGTGAGAGGCAGATGGTGCTATTAGCCTGTTTGAGAGAGGCAGATGGTGCTATTAGCCTGTTGGAGAGTGGCAGAAGGTGCTATTAGCCTGTTTGAGAGAGGCAGAAGGTGCTATTAGCCTGTTTGAGAGAGGCAGAAGGTGCTATTAGCCTGTTTGAGAGAGGAAGAAAGTGCTATTATCCTGTTTGAGAGGGCAGAAGGTGCTATTAGCCTGTTTGAGAGAGGCAGAAGGTGCTATTAGCCTGTTTGAGAGAGGAAGAAGGTGCTATTAGCCTGTTTGAGAGAGGCAGAAGGTGCTTTTAGCCTTTTTGAGAGAGGCAGAAGGTGCTATTAGCCTGTTTGAGAGAGGCAGAAGGTGCTATTAGCCTGTTTGAGAGAGGCAGAAGGTGCTATTAGCTTGTTTGAGAGAGGCAGAAGGTGCTATTAGCCTGTTTGAGAGAGGCAGAAGGTGCTATTAGCCTGTTTGAGAGAGGCAGAAGGTGCTATTAGCCTGTTTGAGAGAGGCAGAAGGTGCTATTAGCCTTTTTGAGAGAGGCAAAAGGTGCTATTAGCCTGTTTGAGAGAGGCAGAAGGTGCTATTAGCCTGTTTGAGAGAGGCAGAAGGTGCTATTAGCTTGTTTGAGAGAGGCAGAAGGTGCTATTAGCCTGTTTGAGAGAGGCAGAAGGTGCTATTAGCCTGTTTGAGAGAGGCAGAAGGTGCTATTAGCCTGTTTGAGAGAGGCAGAAGTTGCTATTAGCCTGTTTGAGAGAGGCAGAAGGTGCTATTAGCCTGTTTGAGAGATGCAGAAGGTGATATTAGCCTGTTTGAGAGAGGCAGAAGGTGCTATTAGCCTGTTTGAGAGAGGCAGAATGTGCTATTAGCCTGTTTGAGAGATGCAGAAGGTGCTATTAGCCTGTTTGAGAGATGCAGAAGCTATCAGCCTGTTTGAGAGAGGCAGAAGGTGCTATTAGCCTGTTTGAGAGAGGCAGAATGTGCTATTAGCCTGTTTGAGAGAGGCAGAAGGTGATATTAGCCTGTTTGAGAGAGGCATAAGGTGCTATTAGCCTGTTTGAGAGAGGCAGAAGGTGCTATTAGCCTGTTTGAGAGAGGCATAAGTTGCTATTAGCCTGTTTGAGAGAGGCAGAAGGTGCTAATAGCCTGTTTGAGAGAGGCAGAAGGTGACATTAGCCTGTTTTTACATATGCTGATCGAACGTTCTTTCAATGGGACGATGTATAATGTATATTCCACTTTTGTTGGAACAAAATGATCATTGCCTTATGTCAAACTAAACATTTGCTGATGTGTTTATTAAACCTTCAAATATATTCACCAAATATTTCATGAAAACAATGACTATATAGATCACCCTCCGCCATATATAGAGAAACATTTTTACAATAATCATAGTTATGAATTCGAGATAATGGGCAGCAAAGCACTGCGCAGTATGTTATCCAATTCATAGTAAATTAATGCATATAACGTAATTAATATATTGTTACAATTCTGATACGTTCAATGTATCTTTACAATCATGTGTTATCCACGTAGTACAACTAGTAAACAAAATACAAAACATAAGACAAAACATGAAACAAATAAAAAAAATGTTGACGTGATTTATCATAGTTTGGGAACCGCGAATAATACGTTCAATTGTCAGTTACAAATATATGTATCAGTACTTGTAGTTAAACACTTGTGCAAAGAGTCCAACACGTTATCATTGGGAATAGCGGGCCCGTATTCGTGGTAATTCCTCAGACTGCCCAACTATTAAGATTCGCCGTATTCGTACAACTCCTAGATTTCAGAATTAAGACTAGACCTAGACTCCAGACAAATACTTGTGTGCTCGCACAATTGTTAGTAACAATATCGCATATTTTATAAACAAATCTTTCTTAATAAAGTGTGCTATACTTATACATGGCGAACACCAAGTAAGATTCAAATTTACAGCCTTCTTAGAACAGAACAGTTTTAAACATTGTCTTTATCTTACGTCTTAATGTTAAGAATGGGTTGGTGAATACGGACCTTGTATAAAATATAAAAACATCCAAATTACAAACACATCCAATAAAACTATTACCGATAATAAAACACCAACAAAATCTTCACTAATGTTTCACACACTAATTTGCGTCTTTTTATTTGAAGCAATATACAATTGGCCCAAATATATATATAGAAGATATTTGTTGATTTTGGTTTAAGATCGTATTTTACTTTAGGAGTGTTCATAGAAAATGATATTTTCACGATTGCCTACGATCACGAGTGAAATAAAATACAATCTTACACCGAAATCAACAAATTTTCTTTTTATTTTATGCTTTTGGGCAATAAATAAATAAAATTGTGCGAGGTATGCTTAAACGTCACAAGTTCGTGTATTATGACGTCATAAAAATGACGTCATAAATGATTCCAAAACTGCCACTCGTTAATATGGTCGACAAAAGTGCCATGTTTTGTCAATCATTGTCGCTAAATCATAATTTTGTCGAATTGTATATTGTGTTTAATGAAAACGATGCTGTTTATAAAAACATAGTCCGTTTTATGTTATATTTTTACTGCAGTGAAGACATAAAATTTTATTTTTTCGCTGCATCAACAGTGAAAATATAAAATTTTATTTCACCAGTAAAATTCGATATTTCACTGAAAAGCATATAAGTAATGATAAACATGTACATAATACCTAATAAACCATCTGGTGTTCAATGTAAATCTTTGACATATAAAACTGGTGCACTCACTAAACAAGCAAATATTTAATATAAAAGTATGTGTTTGCAAATTAAAAATAAAACATGTCAACATCATTTATCCCATTGTATCGTAATCAAACAAAAATACAAAAATACAAAAATAGCATAGTATTATATATCGCAGTGTATCGCATTAAATAGATAAATTACAATAAAATATATGGAATTCAACAACAATGCGATATAAAATAAGTAACGTGCTGTCAGTCACACTTTGGTGATAATCAAACGGTTATCTAATTATCCCGTTACTTCAGCAGTGAATTTATCTCAGACGGGTGACAATATACACGAGTACAGATTTTAGGGGTTCATATAAAGAAGGGTTAAACTATGTCTTTAACAGGTTCTCTGTTTTTCAACTACTACAAGGTGAATGTAAACACATTGATGTTCAGACATCCTGTATTTTTATATTTATGTTTTTTCCTGTAGTTTATGTTAATGCACCTTAGGCATTGTCGTCGCTTACGCTTTCTTCCTCAAAGATTAAAAACTGACAATCATTCATAACTGAAAGTTTTTGAAGTCCATCATCAAGTATCTGAGCTGTGTATCGTCTATGAGTTGACTCGCCGTCAAGCTGAACCGAACTGATTAGCATAGCAACTGCGTATAACACTTCGTGGCGTGGGTCGAAGTAGCAAATCATGGCCCCGCTGTCTCCTTGTTGTGCGAACGGCTCATCTGTTCGGCGGTCACGAACAATTATTCTCAGACCATTGGCGGTTGTAGCATCATGCTCGACAAGAATGCCGTAACCAGGGGAAGACGTTGCGCCCCATATGTGCACAGGCTTTCCCCTCAAAGCCCTGATATCGCCAGATTTTCTTAGTTTAGAGTACATGTTAACATTGAGTTCAGTCCTGAATCTTGGGTCGCAAAGATGTTTACAGGCCTCATCAACATCTACCGGCATTATGTCTATTTCATCAGTTTGATGTACGCCAGCAATACGACCTATTGGCGTTAAAACTTTGTCGACAATAAGCACAGGTAAGTTCGTTTGTTGAACGACGTGTCTGGAGACGAGCGCTGCAGTGCTAGGTTCATTTGTGCTTTCAGTACTGGGTTCGTTTGTGCGTGAAGAACAAGCAGTGTCCTGTATTGGAACACTGGTTTCATCTCTCACTGAGATACTTGGCAATTGAACTTTCTTAACAAACCCACCTAGCGTTCCAATAGATTGAAAAACTGAATCACCCGACGAACATTGTGACAATTGCTGCGCTCTTCCGTACGAAATGTTGTATTCTTTGACATCGTTTCGATCTAACTCCTTTTTAAGAATTGCTTCAACATCAGAACTTGCTGTTGATGAATCAACATAAATTTGAAGCTTGCCGCGACTTTTAAAGCACATAATGAGACCTGGTATGCCAATTATTGTTTCAATGACCTTTAAGAGAAAACAAAACGACCATAACCGTAAAAAAATACATGAACGATCTTGCGATAGAAGGCGTTAAAATTTTCAATAATAATGATATAACGAAACAAACGACCATAAACTGAATAACCGAAACTAATAAAAAGTGCCATCTACGAGTAACAGTATGCTAACGCTTCAATGTGTAAATGCAGCAACACTCTCAATTGGTTTAGAGAAAATAAATACCTTCTCAATATTTAAAGGATATTCGACGGGGTTTGAAGTGTCTTTCACTGGACATTCCTCTGCGGGGACGTCACTGCTTTCGAAAGCTGGCTTTATAAGGTCGAACACGCCTTCAAGGTTGGCCTTATCATTTTCTGGAAACCAATTCGACGATATGTTTGTGTTAGTTTCTCAACGATTTGTTATCAAATATGTGTAGCAAGCATAATTACTGTCGATGCCCTTGATGTCTCTTACTGTAAATACTTTTGCTTCGCGGTGTCTAAATTGTACGCATTCGTAAAAAAACGCTTATTTGAGTTGGCTTAAAATCGCGCATTATTTATTTACATGTATACATTTTCAAATAATCATGCAAAAAGAAAATTTACGGGTGGTCTTAAATTCGCGCTCTTTTCGCACATCGAAAAACGCGCAATTAGACAACCACGAAATTAAATGGATTTACAGTATTTTAAACAATTTTTATATAGTTAGGTGATTTTCTCACGTTCTGTAATCATGATAAATGTCCACTATACAACCAAAAATAAATAATCAAAAATAACATAACCAAGAAGTTAAAAAAACGCTTATTTGCGTGGGCTTAAAATCGCGCATTATTCATTTACATGTATACATTTTCAAATAATCATGCAAAATGAAAATGTACGCGCGGTCTTATATTCGCGCTCTTTTAGCACCTCGAAAAACGCGCAATTAGACGACCACGAAATTAAATGGTTTTACAATATTTTAAACAATATTTATATAGTTTGGTGATTTTCTTAGGTTCTGTAATAAGGATGAATGTCCAATATACAACCAAAAATAAATAATTACGAATAACATAACCAAGAAGTTATGCTTACCAGAAAATGTGTTTTGTAACTCGTATGACCGTAAATTGGAATAAATTGCTTTCAGTATGCCAAAGGCGCAACGTTCCAGTAAAGAATCCGCATCCTTCATGATCCTGCTTGACTCCGTTTGGCTAAGGACAACGTTGGGAATAAGT
Source organism: Congeria kusceri (assembly GCA_027627225.1). Lineage (NCBI taxonomy): Eukaryota > Metazoa > Mollusca > Bivalvia > Myida > Dreissenidae > Congeria > Congeria kusceri. The sequence goes on along the minus strand of CM051026.1, from coordinate 2,175,307 downwards.
GGCAATTCCTCAGACTGCCCAACTATTAAGACTCCTGTGTTACAGATGTCTGATTCTTTCAAAGCCCTGGCAACTGATGCTTGCATTGCACTATCAATCACGATCAATGCAAATGCTTTTGTTTGTTTTATATTTTCAATTACACTATGTGTTGACATGTCATTGGTTATCTCAATTGATCGATCTTCAAAGTGGCGTCGAAACTGCTCTGTTGTGTAAACATGTACAACATTCGAGGAAATGACACTGTTTATTTTTTCATCTAACAACGGAGTAGCTTTTGGAAAATCGTGCTCATAAATTGTGAGTATTCCTCTAATTGTCTCACAAAAGTATCTCAATAACTGAAAACTCTCTTTGGTAAAATCTAATCTCATCAACAGATTTTCGGTTTTCTGTTCAGATTGTTTAAAACTCGTCAGAGTGTTTGTACCTGAAACAAGCTCACTTTAATAATCATATACTTATTAATGGTTATGGTTGTGTCTGAACCTTTTTCATATCTAATTCATTCTTAGACACAAATGCTATCTTAGGTCAATATGTTTTTTAAATCTTTATCAAGAAAAGCATGGTTCAAAAAGGTGGACGTGGCGACTAAGCATAGCGTTATATAGGTAAGAAATACACCAGCAAAATGCAGTTCAGCAGTTTTATAAATACAAGAATCAAATACAATGCATCTCACTGACAAAAGTTCACTAACCATCTTCTGGAGATATGGACGGGTCTACTGTCCAGTGCTGTCTATGTTTGCTAATTGCACCGTGATGTTCATTCAGTGACATCGTGTTTTTTACAGGCTGTAGATATATGCGCAATATACATAAATATACACTCTGTGAAACTATGCTAGTGTTTAATGAATTTCAATATATTATAGAAAGTGTAACGTTTAGTGTAATTTTTTCTGAGAATTCGAAATTATCCATTTGTTATGTTTCAATCAGGATTGAAACTATAACAAACGGTCGCACTAATAGAATACAATGATGTTTATTATTGTCGTTCAAACAAATAGATACTTCTAAATTCTGTAGATTAAGGACTGTCAAAACTATAGTTACATAGCTTGCTTATGTAGTTGTATGGTCCGAGTTTACTAGTAACAATGAACGAATAAGTTGCAACATATAGCACCTTCATTTCGTTCCGATGTTTCGTTGTTTCTTCTTGCGATTGTGGTTCCAACGTCGTGTGGACATCCTGTATCAACGACCTTATTCTGTCATTGATTTTGTCAAATATTCCGTTCACCATTCCCTGGAATTAGACTCTGCAGTTTGTTAAGATTGGACTAAGGTATTATAGGGTAAGCCACGTATGATGTCTAATAACTCGTTCAGTTTAAGTTCGAAATTTAGCTTTACGTTCAGAGGGTTGCATGATGTCGAAATGTGTCTAAAGCAACTACGACACAAAAATCACAATAACACCCGCGAAACTGGAATTAAACAGTAAAACATGCAAATTAAAAGGACTTGAAACACATTGAAAGCGTCCTGTCAGCAGCTATATGGACAGGTTTTCAATACCGATATAATCCATTAAGAAATGTGAAAAGTTTAGTTACAAGAGAGGAAAATCATATTATACATAGTGTTTTCGTTTATGGCAAGCAATATTTAAATCAATCAGTCATCTGTTTGTGATTCTTACCTTTAATTCTTCCCATTCCTTTAATTGTTCTGAAACGAAAATGAAAATAATTCAAAATGTGTCACTGTAAGAATATGTAAAGATAAAAATATACATGTTCTAAAACTCGTAGTTCGAAGCACAAACAGTGAACAATCAAATTTACCACACATGTCTCTTTTGTGTTTATTATAACCAGCAACACAGTACCTAGCATCACATTAACGACGTGATGAAAAATGTTTTTGTTACATTCATTTGCTCGTTCTATCTGTTAATGACAGCTACAAATATTTATAGTTTGTATACAATAATGCATACATATATATTGAATTAATAAATACAAAAGTGAAACGTTTAAAAGTAACCACAAGTACGACCCGCACATGCTCGGAAATAATTAACAAGGGCTGTTGAAAGAGAACCTTTCGCATAATGTTGTACTAGTTGAATCGAATATGCGCTTGCTCTTTTATGAATTACGTATTTTGCAAGAATGACATGATCCAGATAACATTTTTGGGGGTTACCTTTTCCTACCTATAGACATAGTAAAAGATCCAATTGAAAACATTGTGACAAAATGATTTCTAGCTCATATTGCTCTAGAGTGTTTCTAGAGTGTTTTAATTTTGTTTAAAAGGTTTCAAATCGTATCTTTTAATTTAATACCATATATTTTACTATCCAGAAACAAAGGTCTTTGTCAAAAGTCAACTACAGAAAAATTGAAACAGATAAGGGCGATGCAAAATCCTCCAGAATTTACTTGCTTTTGTCCGCAAAAAAATATGTTAAATGGGATTCAAAAATCTGGCACGAAACTTCCGTAGATAATTTTTTTACATTTATGCTGAATTTTCACTCTCTTAAATATTAAAATTAGGAGCAATTTGAACATTGTGTCGGTTGCACCGGAATATGCAAGAGTCCAATTCGCGTGCCTCAATACAGATGCAATTATGAAGAATTCCGCTTAAAGGAATAGAGCAATTTCAAAGTATATGACACAATGAAGAATTAGTAATTAACGAGCAGAATGTATTGAATTTAATTGCCTCGGAATTAATCGGAATTTGACAAGTATTCTTACAACAGGAATGCAGGAATCAAAGTGTCCATTTGTAAATACAATAGGCATGTAGCTGTTAGACGTGTCCATGTGTTATTGCAATATAAATTTACGAGTTAGAAGTGTCCATCTGCTATATCAATAGGAATGCCAGTTATTTTCGCTGACAAAACACAATTGCTTCATTTGCGGTCACAATGGAAACGCGAAAATTAAAATCGTCACTTTGCGACATTTTTTTATGCAAGCTGTCATTTATGAATGTTATCAAGGCAAGAGTTTTCAGTCGATTTCTTGATTGATTTAACACTATAATAGACTATAATAAAGCGAGTCGAACATATTGAACTTGTTGGTGAGACATTAGTTTTAATGCAATCATACCAGGAAAATTCATTAGTGACTGCATAATTGTCGAGTATAATGCATTTGTTATACTTTTGTTAATTCTAGTAGCTTTTCAAAAGTTTAAACAAAGACTTAAACCTTAATTATGCTATATATAGTTGTTTTTCACACATTTAGACACGTTAACCAATATATCCCCTTCGTTTGTTTGAATTTAAGTGTGAACAAGTGTGAATACGTGTTCAAAAGACAAAATGCAAAATATATAATTTAAATGCCACTTTCGCAATTACATATTATACGGTACTACAACAGGGATGTACGAGTTAGTAGCGTCTATGGGTCGTTACACTAGCAATGCACATGAATAAGTGCAAATTGCCCATTTGTTATTACAATAGAAATGTACGAGTAAGAAGTGTCCATATTTTGATACAACTAGAATGTACGAGTAAATAGAGTCCATGTGATATTACTATTGGAATGCACGACTTCGAAGTGAACATGTCTTATTTCTATTTGATTGTGTCAGTAAGCAGTGTCAGGTGTATTATTACAATATAAATGTTCCTACTGTACGAACTGTTCATGTGCAACGTGTATGCGAGATATAACTTCAGGAGAAATGAGGAAGATGTGGACTTATAATCGATATGTACATTGTGAGACACATGCAAATATCGAATACAATATTCTTGAGTGTTTTAGGAAATGTGTGAATGTGGAATGTGAATGCGAATTAGCACGGGTGTTAGATACGGGAAATGTGTTGATGAAAACGAAGAGTGTGTGGATTTCAAAAAAACATACATAATGAAATGACTATTAACATGTTGCATCGTAGACAGACATTGATCAAATAACGACCATCGGACTTGATCGTCAGTAATTGTTTTTACAAAAGAGCTAAGTGACACCGGTCGCTAATTGCAGTGTAATTTTTTGCTTATTGGATTTTCTCCTTCAATGTTTCTGTTGTATTAGGCACTTTCGGAAATGACCATTCAAGTACTTTTTTGACATCAGGAAGGTATCAATTTCAAATAAGTACGGAGGTAAATCTGTAAACTTGTCGGGCATCTCAATACCATCAGCTACCTCTCTATGCCACAGACATCAAACAAGCGTTCCTTCACCCAGATCAAATTTTATTCAAGTAAAGATGGAAATAAACATGCCAAGTGACGGGCTGGTACCACATGGACTGTGGCCGTTGTTTGCCCGGTTATTGACAGGCACAAGCTGATGCCTGTATGAATTGACTTTAGCACCATGCTAATTACCGAAAAAGTGCCGGGCAGACAACAGCCAAATATGACTTAGTCAAATACCTTGGCATTCGACCTTTCGCTAGCTGGATTCCATAGTGAAGATGGCAAGTTCTTTTTAATGAGGACATGTAGCCATATTTGTATCAGACCTGCACACGCCGGCTAATGTCTAGAATTTGGACGTGTTAAATGTGACTGTTAAAATACAACATTCACAATTAACGCTTAGGTTTTAAGACTAGTAGTCGGCGTATTTCTTGACACTTTCGGCCGGAACTCTCCGGTCAAATGTCAACTGCAAGGGTGCTTTGTGGCATCGACAAAGTGCCAAGATAATTGTATATGGAATCAAAACCAGTTCCTACATCGGGCATATGAAAGCCATCTCCTACAGGTCCACTGATATCCAGCCAATGTCACCACAAACTAGTAAATAGTATACGAATGAAGAGGTTTAGCGTCTTTATTATAAAGAGGCTTGTCGCCGAATGACAGGCAGAACTGCTACGCGGATGTAGCTCATGCATGCAGGGATGTCAAGTTAAAGACTACAACAATAACCACTTATGACAGCCGTTGTGGTGCACCTTCTTTTAAAGTTAAGTCTAAGTTAATTGAATTGTTACACCAACATGCAATCCAATAAGTTCTACAGAAAACAAATATTCAGCAGTAACCCAGTAAATTGCAATGTATGTGAGTATGAACGAACGCACGAGGCATCATTGACCAGATATGACAAGGTAAAATAAGACACACTGATATAGACTGCAATAAGACCAAACAAGTACTGGGTTCCAACAGGCAAATTAAAACTTTGCATTTTTTATGTTAAATGTTTCAATCATTCTTTCAAACTGGTTTATTTTAAAGCCTGGAATATATCATCAGACACATAGTTTGGAAATGTCTCATAGCCTGTAACAAGTTGGACACAATTCTCAGCTGCAAGGTGAATAATATCGAGCTACTCCGGGTGAGGTTATTGTAAGAAAATTGGAACCAAGCTTTTTCAAGGCTTGCACAATGCGATTCACCTGCTGAGAGTTAATAAACGGGTAAAATATTACACAAATACACCATTTGGTCCATAATTGTCAGAACAGAGTTTTAAGTTTATTTATTTTATGGAATTAAATAAATAGGAATTTATTCAAGTGCAATGTCAAAATTCCAAATGTGACTTATGTTAAAAATTTAAATAAATCATCAGACAAGCATACATACCAACAACACAAAAACTATTTTAATACGCAGTAAAATTGAAATTTTAATTAGGTTCATACCTTCAGAAGCTTGTTTGTTAATTATGTCCATCGTTTTAGGGTTGTTCGCAATCTTCCGATCGTTTTTAGCTAATTCGATCAAGCGCGCAATTTCGGCGAATTTCATAGGCTTTTCATCGATATTATTAGATTTTTCATCAATTGTCTTAGAATTTTCAGCGATTATCTTAGATTTTTCAGCGATTTCTTTACAATATTCAGCCACTTTCTTAGGATGTTCAGCCATTGCCTTAGAATTTGTAGAGAGTTTCATAGAATTTGCAGCGATTTTCGTAGGCTTTTCATTGATATTCTTAGATTTTTCATCAATTTTCATAGAATTTCCATCGATTTTCTTGTTATTTTTAGAATTTTCCTTATAATATTCAGCCATTTTCTTAGATTTTTCAGCGAGTTTCATAGAATTTGCAGCGAGTTCCATAGACATTTTGCCAATCTGTTCATCGAGTTTCTTCCGATAGTCGGCCATGTGCGCCCTTATTATTTTCAAAGATTTTTCGGATTCTTGATTAATACTTCTTAAGGTTTCAGCGGAGGCGATGATTGCACGATTTATTTCATTTACGACAGTCTTCATTATGTCATGTTTGATCTGTAAAGATATAGCAAAACTGTACGTATTTAATCAAAGCAATAACGTTTTCTGCATAATAATAGATTTGTTAAAATATCATGTACATTAACATAGTGAATCATATCAGTTTAAGCTCAGTATACATTTACATCTCTTAATTTCCTCACAGCTTCCTGCGCACTGCCATCGTGCGCTAAATACTTCGAATCGCTCAATAGGTCGATCAGTGTCGTGAAGAAGTCCTGGAGGTCCATGTCTGTGACTGCACACTGAGAAGAGCGACGGACCGATCTATAGATGATACGTGCCTGAGAAACAGAACACAAGAGAACAGATATCTGATTGCGAGTTGAATATAGTATATCGTATTTCTTAGCAGCGTCGTAGCCACGCCGAGGCACGCCGTGGCGGCTGCCTCGGCTAAAATGGGCAGACCAAATAAAGTCATAAAATACTTTGAAAATGATATAATGTCAGATAGATGACAGTTGCCACATTTTCACTGAAATTGATCGCGCAATGTGTGGCACTATTTTTGCTTCATAACGATGTATCCGACATTATACCATATTTATTACGGTCCTATAAATTCTGTATGTTCTTTAAAGTCGTATGTTAAACACAGAGTCGCATTTTACTCTTCTTTGATAATATTGAATCAACATTATAAAGCATGTGTGTTATTTATTAAAGAGTGATTGTTAACTTAATTCCATCTTACACATATGCATAATAATGAATTGAACGCATTAAAGTGTATAAAATCCTGAGTTACTATACTCGGAGCATCATGTTTCTCGATCATTCTACTTCTCGATCGCTCGCTGTTTAATTGTAAAATTCAGCAAATAACGTACGAACATGTATGGTAAAATTACAACTGTATTATTACTATGTTATACTTATATAACGTCAAATCGGGTTATTTTGTGTAGTTTGAATATCATTCAAAACGCAAAAGAGACGTTAAAATATGTAAAGATAGGGGAGGGTGTATCCGGAACTCTGAGACTGCCTCGGCTGAAATTTGCCTCTGGGTCCGCCATTGCTTAGCCATAAATAACATATTAAAAGGTCAGGCAAATTGGGAAGTGATGCACATGCACTTCCACAATAAAACTAGATATATAATACTAGATGAATCGCATTTATGTTATATAATACGTCATCTACATTGATTATACGTGTAAAGTAAAGTAAAGTAAAGTGTTTGTTTATTATAGTGTCACCCCTCGCGATTAAGGGCCAGCCAGTTTTGACTTATGAGACACCTTTACTGATGAACATCTTTACTCCCGATTCCTATCCTATATGCCGGGCGCTTGGCAGGAAGGCAATCGGTACCCCTTGATTTAACTAGCTGCTGGGTCGGCAACCGGCCATATCAGAACTCGCCCTGTGTAGGACTCGAACCTTCGACCTCCCGCTCCGTAGGCGAACGCCCTAACCACTAGGCCACGGAGACGTGTATTAAAAAGCATAATTCTAAAACGTGTTTGTTACTAGAAAAGCTCCTTTGAGCTAAACAGACGACGAAGTTCTATTTTGTTACAAGCAAGTTCTTATAAGGTTCCTGGTATAAAAAGCATTTAGCAATGTCAAACATGCATTTTGTGGTTATTTCTAATATCGTATGTGTGTTTGGAACATTTGTTGGTATCTCATTGGTGCTTGGAAGAGGGAAGATTCTTCATTAAATTGATACCAAGCTTGCACAATCTGTAATCTGAAAGTTTGCTGTTTCATAATGGGACTGTTTCATAATGGGACCATACGGGAATTGGATTTACTGGTATCTAACCTTAAATGTTCCCCCAACACGAAAGTGAAAGTAGCTTTTATAATAAACACGGTAAACAGCGTTTAAAACTTACTACTGGAATTTTAGTTTACACAAATATGTTCTACTATCAGTATTAAGTTAATATTGGACTGATCAAAGGAGTCATTTCTTGAAACAAAATTCATACGCGGGATTATTTCATGCGTCAGCACATTTCGCCGCTCGTGGCGAAATAATGCGGTTAAGTACAGAGGATTGACGAGTGACGTCATCCTTTGTGTATAGAATGGAAGAGCCGTACTAGTTAAATGACGTATTATGATAATTTGGTTACTCAAGCGTTTTTATCTGTTAAATGCTTGAAAGTACAATATTGTCTATTAATATGTAATTGATTATGTCAATATGACATTGAATTTCTAAAGATATCAAACATTACTGTCTTGAATGTCATAGTGAGTGCAGCGCCATTTGTTCTGGACCTATACATTGATAAAGAAATAAAATGTTTCGAAAAAAAAACAAACATATCGAACAAGAAATATAAAAAAAATATTCGTCATCCATGGTAGCATGGTAAGGATGTGTAATTTGTGGATTTCTACCTCTAATTTACTTATCTAGGTCGCATGTAAATATAAACAAAGTGAAACTCCAACTGCGTCAGCAGGAGAGAAGCACGAAGTCCTTTATTTACGACAACTAACCAATTGCCAAAACAACACGGCACGATACAAAAGAAAAACATAACAAACACAAAACAAACATAAATACAACTGGGGTCACCGCTTTGGAACGGTCAATGCAAAGAATTGGGGATTTAAACTAAGACTAAATCAGTACGGCACACACTACATTCATACTAAATCACACTATACCCTTTATGAACATATTGTGTACGTTATATTACTTTATGTTACTTTTGAAACATTTAAAATAACTATGTTCGCTTTTCAATTACTACTGGATTCTTAAATAAAGATTATCCAAGAACAAATAATAAGTGTAAAGAGAGCAGCACAGAAAATAATGCATATAAGACAATTAATGCGTCGAGTAGGTAATCTATTCATATACGACAGCTGTACTAGTGCATTTCTTTCCAAAGTATGCTCATGCTATTTAATGTTTAAGAGTTTTATATTGCTAATTTGTCGACAACGATACGTTAATAAAGTTTCTTGCCTATTGATTGCTTTAGTTTATAGCACAGACCACTGACATTAAGCCGAAAATACATCGTCCACGCGTGGGGTCAATTTGCTTAGAAATAAACGCCGTTCATGCTATTGAGGCAACAGGTTCCTGTTACAATCTTTATTAACTGATCGTAGAATACAATTATACACGTATCGTAGTTCATACTAATCTATTAAATTCAAATCTGGTTTCTGCCACTCAATGAGATTTTGGTTTAAAAGATAAAAACAACTATCTTTAGGTAATGTGTACACTCATAATTTATACCTTAAAAAAAAGTCACGTATATTTGATGAAGAATTTTGATTTTCAACACAACGTTAATCTATCTACTGAACAATGTTTGCCATGTGCAACTAGGATTTTAAAGAAATGAGTATACTTTGGTATTATAAGTTAATATACTAATAAAGAACGAAATTGTCTTATATCTGTTTTAAACTTACAAATTTGCATTGTTGTTGGTTTGATACACAATACACGATAATGCAATTATCCGTCGCATGTATTTCTAGTATTTCTAGATCGGTACGGTACACAATACGCTCATGCATACTAAAATCCTCCGCCGTTAAAATCATTAATTTATATTTTAAACAACATAAAAAGATGTGTTTTTCTTAAAGGCCTATATTATGGAATGTCTGGCCACTCGATGGGGTATTCCACCAAGTTTTTGATCCACCCTAAAATCTCTTATCATGATCAGCAATCGTTTCTCTCCGCTGACTGAGCAATGGCTTTGTGTACTGTTTCAATATATCTCTTCCTCTGCAGTAGTGTTTTATCTCAGCTGATAAAGGTCACCACGCTGAGACCACAGTAGGGTGCCAACACAGGGGTATAATACCCCAGGTTTGTTGGGGGATTTTGGATTATGCTAAGCCTTTAAGCATCAATTAATAACTCTTAAAAATATCAAGTGAAAGAGGGCAACATAAAAATAATATACACACGGTACCGCTACCACTTTTACTACTACTACTACTACTACTACTACTACTACTATTACTACTACTACTACTACTACTACTACTACTACTACTACTACTACTACTACTACTACTACTATTACTACTATTACTACTACTACTACTACTACTACTACTACTACCACCACCACCACCACGTCTACTACAACTACTACAAATATTAATAATTCTAATACTAATACTACTACTTCTCTACTTCTGCTACTACCACTACCTCTGATACTTCTACTACTACTTATACTACTACTACTACTACTACTATTACTACTACAACTACAACTACAACTACAACAACAACAACTACTACTACAACTACTAACACTACTACTACTACTACTACTACTACTATTACTACTACTACTACTACTACTACTACTACTACTACTACTACTACTACTACTACTACTACTACTACTACTACTACTACTACTACTACTACTACTACTACTACTACTACTACAACAACTATTACTACTGCTATCACTATGACTACTACTACCACTACTATTATTGCTAATACTACTACTACTTATTGTTATTATGCTATTAATATTTATTTATTAATTATGAATATTATTAATTACTAAATAATAATATAGAATTAATTAGCAAATAATCTGGTTCTACCAAGTGGAAATATAAACAACCACTGTTTACCTTTGTCAGTAGACAGGGAGAGTTTGGTTGTTGCGATGCCATGGCAAAGGACAACTTGTTGTCGAAGTGTTTGCAGTTCAACATTACCTCGATTATTCCATCGAAATCTGTATCTTGTGAACAACTCACTGCCATGTACTCGTCGGGAGGCATAAAACACTTTGCTATTTCCCAGCTGTCACTTGACCATGACTCAGCTCGTGTATTTCGCCACGAAGGTATCCCATAACGGTGTTCTTTAGCAATACTGTCTCGAATTCCTTCACACAATTTCATAGGACATGGTCTGGGTTGTTTTGCTGGTGAATCATGCATGCTACGGCATGATGTTTTACCACGTTTTTTGCAAACACCTGGCGTAGGACATTTCAGCAAGTTTGCCGTGCAACAACTAGTACAGCTTGCAGATGCAGGGAGATTTAAATTGGACCGAACATCTTGTAGAATACGAGTATGGACATTGTTAAGCTCTTGCTCGACGAACCATTGTAACCCATCCTTCGTTATGTTTACTGCCAACCATGCTTTCAGCCAGTTCGTCTGCTCTTTGTCTGAGAAAATGTCAGCGTCACTCGCCATGGTGTGTGTGTTGTAAGCGCCTCGTTATGGATGTCGAGGACAACTGTCGAAATGCAGGTCACGGATCGAAGACGTCAAACTGGTAATGAAAGAAACGCATACAAGTAAACGAGCATTTACATAACTGTAGAATATATTATTTAACGTGTTGATTATGGCATTTAGAACTATGCCTACTTCAATACAGAAAACAATAATTAAATATTGCTTTAGATGCCTATAACTATATCTTTAATTAAGTCGATTAATAAAATATAAATTATAGCTGACAACTACGTTAAAATGGTGGTAATGAATTACCACAATGCGTACATGTTTTGTTTGGATGATTATATATAAGCATGTGATAGAAATATCCGAGCTTAAATGTAAGTGAACGTGCTTGTAATCATTTGCGCTACAAATCAGTCGATGGGCTTTCAAAGAGTGTTTGCAACGTGCCAAATTAAATATAATCACCATTTTATTACTCAATAGATGGATGTAAACCAGAGTAGCAGAGAACTATTCGAAGGACACATACATGCAAAGTTAAATTAATAGCAACCCAAAGTTGGTGTACCTTGTTGTTGTGAAAAAAAAACAATATTTTCAATTTATAAAGAAATTTGATCGCATACGTTTTGATTAACTTCAAGTCATATAACATGCAAACTTGGAAATTTATTAAACGATTCGACGTATTATATAGAAATAACTGCACGCATAATGGAGTCGTTATAGTGCTTATAACTTTTTAATAAGTTAATCAACTGCATGTTTTTCTTTTTATTTATATAGTCCAATGTACGTCATTCTCTTCTTCAATTACAAGCATTCCCGAATACCGAAAAACTAGAATTGTCACATGCGTGACTGATATACCCCCACAATATGACCTTGTCGCAAAACTATGGCATCCATTCGAAAGAAATGGACAGAGAGAGAATGCTTTAATTTGGGAATGGTCAACAGTGTATTTGGAAAAATTTAATTTCAATAGGAGCCATAAGTCTGTCAACATTAAGTGGTTTGTAGCCAAAGTTGAACTTGATTTGTATTTTATGATGTTACACCTATGTACCAAAAATAAGTTAAATATGTGAAGCCTTTCATTAGTTGTTGTCCATGTTTTTAGGGAATTTAAGTCAAAAAGGGGGGCCATAACTGCATCAAAATTTAGTGGTTTGTTACCAACGTCAAACTTGACCTGTATTTTATGATCCTACACATGTGTACCAATAATTATTTAAATATGTCAATCCATTGTATCGTAAATCGTATTAGAAACACAGCTTTTTTTCTTAAATCAATGAACAAATACAGCATGGCTTAATTGTACCTTATAAACTAAAACTGGTAAGTAATGTCTTAATGTACGTAGAAATAATTATGTAACTAAAGACAGATGCATATGCAGCTGACTAAACGCGATATTGTTGCTTTATGGATTATTGTCTGTCTTACTACTATCATAACATTAGTAAATAATACATAATACAGTATGGTCAGCGATTGTGTTCTGCGATTAATCGGTAAAGAATCGCAAATAAAATACGTTTTAAACCGTGTTCACCCGTTTAAACGTTTTTCTGCGTTTTTCATCCCTTTTCAACCGCTGAATTACGTAATTCACCGCTTTTCAGCGCCAACGCTAACTTTAACGATTACTCGCTACGCATGCGCAGTCGCTCAAAGGCGGTGTTAGCTAATAAAAAGCGGTGAAAGGGCGGGGCTTATGAATCTGTTTTAAACTACCACCAGTTTTCCTTGGTAAGCGATAATGGGGCGTGGCTTACTATAAATTATAATCCACTTAAAAGGCAGTATTTATTTATTATTTATTATTTATTATTTATATATTTATTTCTTTATTTATGTATTAATGTATGTATGTATGTATGTATGTATGTATGTATGTATGAATGTATGTATGTATGTATGTATGTATGTATGTATGTATGTATGTATGTATGTATGTATGTATGTATGTATGTATGTATGTATGTATGTATGTATGTATGTATGTATGTATGTATGTATGTATGTATGTATGTATGTATGTATGTATGTATGAATGTATGTATGTATGTATGTATGTATGTATGTATGTATGTATGTATGTATGTATGTATGTATGTATGTATGTATGTATGTATGTATGTATGTATGTATGTATGTATGTATGTATGTATGTATGTATGTATGTATGTATGTATGTATGTATGTATGTATGTATGTATGTATGTATGTATGTATGTATGTATGTATGTATGTATGTATGTATGTATGTATGTATGTATGTATGTATGTATGTATGTATGTATGTATGTATGTATGTATGTATGTATGTATGTATGTATGTATGTATGTATGTATGTATGTATGTATGTATGTATGTATGTATGTATGTATGTATGTATGTATGTATGTATGTATGTATGTATGTATGTATGTATGTATGTATGTATGTATGTATGTATGTATGTATGTATGTATGTATGTATGTATGTATGTATGTATGTATGTATGTATGTATGTATGTATGTATGTATGTATGTATGTATGTATGTATGTATGTATGTATGTATGTATGTATGTATGTATGTATGTATGTATGTATGTATGTATGTATGTATGTATGTATGTATGTATGTATGTATGTATGTATGTATGTATGTATGTATGTATGTATGTATGTATGTATGTATGTATGTATGTATGTATGTATGTATGTATGTATGTATGTATGTATGTATGTATGTATGTATGTATGTATGTATGTATGTATGTATGTATGTATGTATGTATGTATGTATGTATGTATGTATGTATGTATGTATGTATGTATGTATGTATGTATGTATGTATGTATGTATGTATGTATGTATGTATGTATGTATGTATGTATGTATGTATGTATGTATGTATGTATGTATGTATGTATGTATGTATGTATGTATGTATGTATGTATGTATGTATGTATTTATTTATTTATTTATTTATTTATTTATTTATTTATTTATTTATTTATTTATTTATTTATTTATTTATTTATTTATTTATGTATTCATTTATTTATTTGCTTATTTGTTCATTAAATTTTATTAAATTTTATTAAATTGTATTAACTTGTGTTAAATTTTATTAAATTTTATTAAATGTAATTTAATTTTATTTAATTTTATTTTATTTTATTTTATTTTACATAATTCTTTATGTTAGGTATGGAATAACTAAATACATTTAGATATTTCAAAGATTTTTAAAGGTGAAAGGCAACGCTTCTAACAAAGGTTATTTATTCTTTAGAAATAGTTTTAGTCATAACAAATCAACTTCTCGTATCAGTTTTCATAAATAACGCTTTTATAAGCGAGAATAGCATAAAAGAGAATATGATTTTGCGCATATTTGTATCGTTACGCCATTTTGTTTCAAACCGGAAGTGACGTATATTCTTCCCAACGCGTTAATTGCTTTATATATAGACTGTACAAATTACTTCAAAACTCGCGTTATTTCATTAAGTTACAATAACCTAAGACATAATTTATATTAAGTAGGACGTGTCAGATAAATGTAGGTTATAAAAACATATTACAATGTAAGTATTTGGCTACATTTCATAAAAATAGACTACACATTGTCCTTACTTTCTTCGTCTTAGACATCTGCTGTAGGGATCGTTTACTCAGTACCACTTTGTGTAATCAACTTACCAGTACTATACAAATGATAACAATATTTTAACTTTGAGATCAATGGAAATGGATCCTTAGTAGTCTGGGCTTCCTGTTGTAACCACAACCGCGATCATACACTTTATGGCCCTGACAAACAACGATGACAATATCCTGTGTATTCCTACACAATAACGTGTCAAAAGTAATATGAAGGTTTGACAAGTTGTGGGCATGGCAAATCCTGATTGCTGATTGGTTGATAGGTTTAGACTTGACTTATACGTAATCTGATGTGTTGCAGTAGTTCAGCCTTATGCATTGGCAATTTAAATTCAACTATCTTTAAAATCAAACAGTAAGAAATAAAGAAAATTCAGCGTTTGTTGTAAACGTAGTCAAAGGATAATAAAAAACAACAGCATTTTTCATGAATTGTTTTAATGTTTTTCAAAGCCCTATTACTTAATTAGTTCAATATAACTGTTGTAGATAATTCAGATTTATGGCTACATAAGAAGCCCGTCTAATAAAATTGTACAAGATTGTAAAGGACGATGTTAATGTAATAATATACAGCCTGTTGCTATCACATTCATATGCTTGTTCTATGTGAAACATCATGAAATTGATATGTTTTTTAGTTAAAGTGCATGACAAATTGAAAAAAGACACATACATACTTCACATTCATAAACTTTCACTGCACGTACATATTTCTTTTATCGATGCTAATAATTATAGTCATTACACTTAGGAAACTGTGAAACCGTTCTCGCGCATTTGTAAGAGAGGTATCCAATTATCAAAACAACATCCTGTTTGTCACATGACATAATAAGGGGTCGTATACAAACTGCCGTTCATTCAATGCATGATGACACATCGACTGTAAAAACTGACATCTTGAATATAGTTGAAAGTGAAAAATGCAACGGTTAAATAATAATCGGTTTATAAAAAATTAATATAAATGAGCAACATAAACAACTAAGAGGATTAACTACCAAACATACGATTGTGAACTGTCTAAAAAGTGATGGGAGTTTTCTATTTTAAATATTACTTCTTTATTATTATACTTGTATGGAAATATAAACGAATCAAAATAATTATGGATAAGCTAGATTGACGATCAACGAAAAGGTAAGTAATAACATTTGGCATAAACTACTTATAAATGATGCATGTGTTAATTGTCATTTACTCGTCCCGCAAGACGTTGTTTAAATACGATAAAATTCATTTTAAATAGCTGTTGTGACATGTTAAATGCAAACACCGCGACTTACAATACCTAAAAACATAATATTGTCATAAAAGAATTGTTGAAATGCCAATTTTTGTTAAAGAAATTTAGTAAGTAATAATGGCGACCTATCTTATTAATGGAGCGTTGGGATTTAACTACGTCATCAAGAAAATGGCGGGGGAAATTACCGAGCGGCGTACGGAAATTGCCGATGAACAAAATCATCGTTTTAAGCATCAAACTAATAATTTTCATATTTTACATAAGCATCATCGTAATCTACTGACTTTTATCTACAAAATATCAAAAGTATGTCAAAACATGGCCGTTCACCTTTAAATGCTATGGTTAAAATGTTTGTTAAAAGCATATTGCATTAAATTAAGTACTTCTTCATCAGCTACCTTTAATCTCCTGTTTCTCACCTGCTCAAGTAATTGATTGTCTTTTCTTAAGCATACAGTATTACTTAATTGCGATGTTAATACTGATGTGACTGTTAGGTTAATTTCCAAAGGTGTGAGAAGATAATTTGTCGAACCTGTGATATTTTTAAAGATTGGTCATTATTTAATCTACGACAAGTACATAATTCTTAACAGGTGTCATGTTTTTAATAATTGGTACACACATACGGCCACATCAAGTTAGGATTCTTTAAAAACAGTCAATCACTAAATACGTTGTGTGTAACTATACTGATATTGTACTTTTCGTTGCGCTATTATTATTTAAGTTTTGTTTGTAATTTTTCTTCCAAGCTATTATTAAATTCGTCAATATGTTACCTTTGCAACCGTTGATGAACTACGCTTTGTACAACTGTATTAAATTTTGAAATGATGTATCCATAGCATTCTAATAATTTAAGAAACGCTGGTATAATTGTTCTTATCTCGGTACTTGATCGCTAAATTGCCTACACCTTATACTTGTGTGTGTTAATTGTCCACTTCAGTATGACTTACTCGAGGAACATGCTCAACATTTTCTCATTAACAAACTTATTAGTAAATGCATATCTTTCAGTATTTGCATTTAAGTTATTATAGAATAACCATTGACTATTTCAAAATTCCATTTCTAATATTACAATATAAATATATAGCTCATGTACATCTACATTTCTTTGAATTAGTTTGTTCGTAGATAATAACTATTTCAGCTATAATGCTCGTGTACTATGTCCTACTTTTCACCATTCCGAATATGCATTGCAATGTTAATAAAAAACACAGTAAACATAACACAATTTAGGTATTACTTCGTATAAATATTATAACATACAACCTGTGTTTGTTATCATAAATAACCATGACTATTTCATTGTACATGTATATTTGTATGTCTCACTTTTTAACTAACATCTCTGCTGACATTGAGTTCAGTAATTAGCAGTTACAAATGTAATTTTAGTCACTAATATCGTAAATATCTATGTAACAGCTGCTGCTTTTGTTACTACTACTACTACCACTTCAAGTACTACTACTACTTCTACTACTACGATTACTACAAGTACGACTACTACTACTACTACTACTACTGGTACAACTACTACATGTACTTCTACTTCTACTACTACTGCTACTACTATAATTACTACTACTACTACTACTACTACTACTACTACTACTACTACTATTACTACTACTACTATTTACTACTACTACTACTAACACTACTACTACTACTACTACTACTACTACTACTGCTACTGCTACTACTACATCAACCACTACCATTGCAACAACAAAAACAACAACTACTACTGCTACTACTACTGCTACTTCTACTACTACTGCTACTACCACTACCAGCACTACCACCACTACTACTACTTCAACTACTTCTACTACTACTGCTACTACCACTACCCTACCACTACCACTACTACTACCACTATCACCACTACCAATATCACTACCACCACTACCACCACTACTACTACCACTACCACCAGTAGCACCACTACCACCACAACCACTACCACCACTACCACCACTACCACTACCACAACAACTACCACCACTACCACCACTACCACTACCACCACTACCACCACTACCACTACCACCACTACCACCACTACCACTACCACTACCACAACCACTACCACTACCACCACTACCACCACTACCACCACTACCACTACTACCACCACTACCACCATTATCAGCACTTCCAAATAGTGTGACCTATTGGATTAATGCGATAAAAGACGAAGTCGAGAAGTTTGCAATGTTTAAGATTCAAAACAAAATGCACAAACTGAAACAGTCGGACATGCACACTCTAAATGCACAAAATAACAATGGTCTAAATGGGAATATAGAAGACACGTCTCAGAAAGTGGAAACAATCAAATAATATTGATGATGAGCATACGGCAGAAATTAACACAAATGATGAGTCAACAGTTTTTAAGGTAAACGAGGTACTCGTTGATAATAAAGAAGAATCATTCCATGACCAAGCCAACGACTTAGTCAAAGGCACTGAATCATTTGAAAAAAAAAACGATGACCGTGAAGCAAACCCGAATGGCAATGAAGAGTTGTCCGAAAATTCGGATGGCAATAAAACGCCGACAGAAATTCGTGACGACAATAAAACACAGCCTGAAGCCGATGGTCATGAAACATCCACTGAAGCTTGTGGTGGCAATAAAACAAAAACATCCTCCGAATGTGTCGATAGTAATGTACAACTTCCAGTAATTGATGTAGATAGAAATGTGGAATAAATCGGCAATGAAAACAAGTCTTTTTTTTTCAGACAGTTCTTAAAGGGTTATTCCACTGATATGTAATGCTTTTTCAAGTGATGATATTTTGTTGAATAAACAACATTGCTTGTTTATAATATCAATAATGTGAACTAAATGCTGTTTATGTGTGGTAGTAGCTTTTAGCTCGACTATTCACCGAATAGTTCGAGCTAAATTATTCACCCGTTTGTCGGCGTCGGTGGAATGCTCTGGTTAAGGTGTGCGTGCAACAAGACCATATCACGGTTACTACTACAGATATTCAATTGAAACGTGTTATGGGTCATTATGCGAGGTCAATGACTAAAGCCCATAACTCTGACCTGCAATTTTGCAGAATTATGTCCCTTTTGTACTAGAAAATCAGGTTAAAGTTTGCATGCAACAACTCCATATGTCTATATCTACTACATATATTCAAGTTAAACTTAACACATGCCTTCAGGGTCATTATATAAGATCACTGGTCAAGAGCAATACCTGTGACCAGCTTTTTAGAACAATTACACACCTTAATGTACTTAGAAATGTCAGGTTAAGGTTTGCGTCCAAGAGAACATTCAGGTTAGAGTTTGCGAGCAGCAACTCCATATTTCTGTAACAACCACAGATATTAAATTGACACTTCACATATGTCTTCTGTGTCATTATGTGAGGTCACTGACCAAGGACCATAACTTTGACCTGCAATTTAGCAGTATTATGCCCATTTGTGTACTTAGAAAATTCAGGTTAATGTTTGCATGCAACAAGTATATATTAGCAGTGCTACAGATAAGCATCGTTATTTCGTTAAAACGAATTGATTTTCTAGAAAAACGATTTAATTTTTAAAAGTTACAGTTAAAAAAAACTAATTAATATAAAAAAAAACGAATTCAAACCACATTTTTATCGTTTTTGTTGACAATGATTATTTGCCGGAGTTCATTATTACTATAGCACCGTATTAAAATACAGACCGTTTTGACTTGTCTTGTTCGGTTGTTCCCTACTTTTGCGTCATTATCAACCAGATACTCTGGGTAGAGTGTAAGTTGTAAGAATTGGGAACCAGACGTGTAACCGTTTTGACTTGGAACCAGTATTGAAAGAAAACATGGTTGAATTGAAAATCAAAAACAAACTTCTGTCTATCAACGTTGATTTTGTAATTTAAATATTGTTCAAAGGCTAAATTATCTATTAATTGTTCATTTATTACAGTAATTTGCAACCATTCATAAAATAGTGAACTAACTTTGACAGCTTTTTAACAAGCAAAAGTGTAATGAACGAAAAAAAGCTGATTTTTAAATTGTAAACTATAGACTGAAAACTATTTAAAAATTGAAAAAAAAACTAATTAGTATTGAAGGTGTTCAGTAAAAAAACGACTTGATTACAAAATTAGGAAGTGAAACACTGTTTGCCTGAAAAATTATCTGTAGCACTGAATATATCTGTAACAACTACAGATATTCAATTGAAACTTCACACTATGTAATTATGTCATTATGTAAGGTCACAGACCAAGGGCTATTACTCTAACCTGCAATTTAGCAGAATTATGCCCCTTTTTGAACCTAGAAAATTCAGGCAAAGGTTTGCGTGGAAGTAAATAACTATGTAACTAATAAGGGTATTCAGCTGAAACTTCACACATGTCTTCAGGGTCATAATAACAGGCCACTGGTCAACGCCCATAGCTGTGACCAGCATTTTAGCAGAATTATGCCCCTTTTTGTACTTAGAATATTCAGGTAACAGTTTATGTGCAAGTACATATCTCTGTAAGTACTGTATTCCATTTAAAGTTCACATATGTTTTTATGGTCATAATGTAAGGTCAATAATATAATATACCGCGACCCTAGTATTAAAAGGGCCAATCTGCTTCTTATTCACATGTTAGATAGGCTCTTCTAATCCTAATAAAGCGATATGTAATATCACAGCGGAGTGAATAGTCGAGCGCGTTGTCCTGAGACAGCTCTTGTTTACATGGAATTGTGCCATATTTGGTTGATCTGTTGCAAATCGTAGTTTTGTATGTTATATATATATATTTATTTAAACGGTTAATGTGCTTGTAATGTGCATCTGACAAATCGATACACAGTTCTTGAATTATTTACTTTGTCTTATTTTGTTGTTAAACGGACTTTAATTTATTTCGCACTCTGGTATGGTATGTGCTATATAATAATAATAATTAATATCAATCATCATTGTGTGTTTCGTGTTTTTGATTCATAGTTTCTGTTATTGTTGTATGCTTTATCAATATATTTTATTATTACTTCATAAATATGTAAAAAAAGACATACACTATTCTTGAAAATCGCATTTCAACTTGAAAATGACGACGCTGACGGTGACAGTGATGGGGATGGTGACTATGGTTATAATGATAAATAAAGATGATTATATTTTAGATGGTCAGATATTTAATTTCTTGCAGTTGTTAGTTACACAGTGCTTTAAAATAAATGAATATTGAATTTCGTTTGATTGATTTCATCACAGAATCTCCATAAATTAAATTACCGTTCTATCAGAATTGTTGGACGTTTTTAACACAGTTCATTTGAATATATATAATAGAGATTCCTAAAATGGTACATATTCTACCTCTGTATTATATTAAATGTCGTTAACAGGCAAAGTACATTGAACATCGTATTATAATTAAAGAAAGGAATAGTGAGCATGCAATAATAAATAGAATTGTCACATGAGTGACGGACATACCCCCACAATATTGTCACAAAACTATGGCATCCATTCGAAAAAAAATGGACAGAGAGAGAATGCTTCAATTTGTGAATGGACAACAGTGTATTTGAAAAAAATAATTTCAGTAACTATAACTCTGTTAACATTAAGTGGTTTGCAACCTAGTTGAACTTGATATGTAATGTATGATTTTACACCTATGTACCAAAAATAATTAAAATATGTGAAGCCTTTCATGAGTTATTGTCCATGTTTTTTTCTGGAATTTATGTCAAAAAGACGCCATAACTGTGTCAAAGTTTAGTGGTTTGTAACCAAAGTCGAACTTAACCTGTTTTTAATGATGCTACTCATGTGTACCAATGATTATTAAAATATGTGAAGCCATTATTGAGTTATCGTCAGGAAACCATGCTTTTAGGGAATTTAAGTCAAATAAAGGGCCATAACTCTGTCACAATTTAGTTGTTTGTAACCAAAGTTGAACTTGACCCGTATTTTATGATGCTACACATGCATACCAATCATTTTTATTGGAATACGTCGAGCCATTCTTGAGTTTTTGGTCGGAAATCATGTTTTAGGGAATTTTAAGTCGAAAAGGGGCCATAACTCTGTGAACATTTAGAGGTTTGTAACAAACATAGAAATCCACCTGTATTCTAAAATGTTACGCATGTATACCAAAAATATTTGGAAAATGTCAAGCCTTTCTTGAGTTATCATCCGTCCGGAAACCATGTTTTTATGGAATATTAAGTGGAAAAGGGACCATAACTCTGTCAAAATTTAGTGGTTTGTAACCAACATCGAACTTTACCCGTATTCTACGATGTTACTCATTAGTACTAAAAATTATTTGAATACGTCAAGCCTTTCTTGAGTTATCATCCGAAACCAAAAACCAACAGACCGACAGACCGGCAGACCGACAGACCGACAAGCTCACTCCTATATACCCCTCTAAATTTCGTTTGTGGGGGTATATAATAAATAAAAAACTTTAGTAAAAACCTGATCATATAACAAATTGATATAAAAAAGAACATTTAATTGTGTGTGCGGTTATTTGTTACTGAACTATTTAATTATAAGCAGGCAACATAAATCATCACAAACACGAAACAGAAACGTCATACAATGGGGGTCACCACTTTGGGTAGGCCTAAGGATTCAACGGGCGGCCTACTACGGTTTTCTCGTAGACCTTTAAATATTTCAAAAGACGTCGTCGCTGGTAAATGTGTATAGACCAAATAGCCGACATTGTGTTCCAACAGATCACGTAGTCATGGTTTACACCTGTGTAAATTCGCGCAAAGCATAGTGTGATGAAAACTACTTTCAATTGTTTCGTTAAAAAGGATGTGAGCACAACATATGTGTGAATATAGCACCGCAGAAGCTTAGTCTACAACTACGTATAAAATATAATGGAACAATAGTTTAAACATAGTTTAAACAAGGGGATTTGTGCAGATACTCGAATAACATTATGCAATAGTTAAATAATACGTTCATCCCGTTCATTCAGTGGATCTACAATTACACAATAGTTTAATAGTAAGTTCATCCCTTTCATTCAATGAATCTTCAGCGAATGACACACATATATATGAGCCGTTATCTGACAAAAGGGGGCATTATGATATCGGTTATGACGTATGACATCAGTTATGACGTCGAGAAACTTGCAGCCAAAGCAACGTCATCATTTTCAGTGTAGACCACATATTGTGGTTTTAAATTTCAACAGCAACGTCATCATTTTCAGTGTAGACCGCATGTTGTGGATTAAATTTCAACGAGTCGGATATTGGTTATATTTCAGATTTAGTGTGCGTTGAATTTAATTGCTTACCAAGGATTTGCTCTCCACGATGGATGATCTAGACGTGAGTACCAGTAATTTGTAATTTGTTTTATAACTTAATGGTAGATCAATTTGTACTGCTAGTTTATTCTCGTTCTTCATAACAGCACCCATGCCGCCATTTTTTTCAAGAACATGTCGATTTTAATTTGTAGTTACATATAAATCCCCTTATAATACTAACAAACATACACATATAACTATATTTATGATGCTAATCTATATCAGTTAACAAAATAATTAATTGGAAAACATTTGTCATAAACCATATTTGAAAAAGGAATTGACAATCTATTATAATTGTTGTGCATGTCTTCATAACGAACACATAAGTTTAAGTATATCTCGGAAACTACATTTCACTGTCTTGTTAATAATGAAAATAGTTTTTATGCAGTCGAGTTATTTTAGTATTTAACAGAACTACTCGCGGGTAAGTAGTTCTCGCGGTATTTGGAAAACAGCGCCACCTGCTTTGTTTGTATCTGTAACAAGGTTCCAGTTTATGTCATCCAGTTGTCAAACCTATTTTCTGCAGAAATGAACCATATACTGGTAAGTTTTTGATTAGCATTTGACAGAAATTGATATTAAATAAGTTTTATATTTGAAAATACCTTTAAATTGTATGTTCCCATTCACAAATCCCTTCAGAAATCCCTTTGTTTTGTGTCTCGTCTGCTAAACATAGGTCCAACTCCAGTAATATTTGTGTTGGTTACATACAACTAAATCTCTACCCAATTTTTGAAATGGTCAGACTGTAGTAAATTTAATTCATTTATTGAGTTTGTCTTTGCTTCCCATCACATTTGTTTTCTTTTTCAGAGAGAAAAACCTGTCCGAGAGAAGAAAACCTATGATAGGGGCAACTTGCAGCACGCCTATATGGAGTTCCGGAGTCTACACTTCGAGATAGGACCAGAGGCAATGTAAGCCTGGAATGTACTATGGGCCCAGCAAGACTCTTCAGTCCAGAAGAAGAAAAGAAACTTGCTGACCATATTATTCATATGGGTAACATTGGATATGGTTACCCAATTTCTGAAATTCTTGGTGTAGCAGCTGGTTATGCAAAGTCACTTGGGAAGAAAGTTGCTAAGGAGCAACTGTATAAACCCTGGTTTTACTCTTTCCGCAAGAGACACAATGAGCTAAAAGTTGTAACCCCACAGAAACTGACCTCCTCAAGGACAAAGTCATCCTCTGAAAAGACTATATCCACCTACTTCTCAAAACTTTCAGGTGTGTTTCAACAAAATGATCTGCTGAATGCCCCTGAGCGAATCTTCAAAATAGATGAGACGGTGTTCTCTACAGAACACACTCCTCCAATGGTGGTATGCGGCAATGAATGTAAGCCACAGGCCATCACATCTCCAAGGACCAGAACTGTGACGATTGTTGGTGGGGCTAATGCAATCGTCAACAATATTCCCCCATTCTATGTGTTCCCAGGGAAGCGATGGGTGGATAAGTTACTGGATGGTGCACTTCCAGGGTCGGATGGAGGGATGTCTGACAGTGGTTTCGTCAACATCGGCCTGTTTGAGACCTACCTCATGGATCACTTTGCCATGCACGCCAACTTAGATAGAGCCTCAAGGAAACCGGTTCTGGTGTTATATGATGGACATAAAGCCCACTTGTCCTTGACCCTTGCTGACTGGGCAAAAGAACACAATATGGTGCTATTTGTTTTGCCACTTCATACCAGCCACATGACTCAGCCCTTGGATGTTGGAGTATTTGCCCCTCTGAAGAAACAAAACAAAGAATGCCAAGCATACACCCATAGCAATTACTAGGTATGTATTTGCTATGCTCACCGCCAAACCATATACCAGGGCATTTTCACCAGAAAATATATGCTCGGCATTCAAAACGGCAGGGATTTATCCGTTTAATGATGCCGTAATCACCAACATCCAGACTGCACCAGCCACAATCTACCCATCTGCTAGTGATGCCAGAACAGACCATGCTGCCTATGAGCCAAGCTCTGGCGTGTTAACAATCACAGAAACATCCACTGCTAATCCACATGTACGTGTTGAAGGGATGGATTACCTGAAAGCAGAGTGATAACAACTGTGAAACAGAGGCCCCCCCCAAAAAAACAAAATATTCCCCCCCCCCACCAGCTGTTACTGGCAACTTGCTAACAGAGTCCAATGTGAATACCTTAGGATGAAAACAGAAAAGCACAAAATGGAAAGAAATCAACAAAATCAAAAGGCAAAATAACAGCAATCACACAACAATCACAGGCAGTCAACAAAAAATGAAATCAAACCAAAAGCCATCTACCTCTGGACTCGCAGTGAACCTCGCAGATGAAGATGATGATTCCATCGATGATAGCCAGAACAGCACTGACACTGAGGAGGATTTGTATTGTGTGTTCTACAAGAGAAAAAAAATATCCGGAAACTTTGAGACGCTGTACATCACTGGTTATTGTTAAATGGGGCCAGTGTGATCACTGTGGACACTGGGTCCACCTTAAATACTGCACTGCTGTTTCAGTCTTGAGGAGAGACTCTCCATTCAGGTGTTGCCATTATCCTGAGCATCAGGCTGAAGAGTAAACATTAATTGAATGAAACATAGCACCCAATTGCTTTATGAGCAACAGACACATTAGTTGAAATAGTTCATATTATTAATTGATTTTTATTTTGAAAACACCTTTGTCTATTGACTTCTTAGGACTGAATAAATTAATGGTGTTGTGTAACCTTATTTTTTATTTACTGTAGTCTGACCCGCGAACTTAACTTACTTCTCTTTGAAGAAAATGTCTGCTGACTCATGTTAATGAACTTTTGTTTTTAAATTAGTGTTTCGTTAATGAGAGATATTTTTGACTTACATGAAGGTGACAAGAATTTGTTTAGCTTATTAGTATGGGAAAACATATAAATTATATCGTTTTCTATCAAATAATATCAACAATTTGCTTACGACCGCGAGCACTCCTGCCTCCACCATACCACATATGGCTATCTACTAATGAACCAATTTCTTATTTCTACTTAAATGCAGCTACTAGTGTCGAAAATTTAGTGTTTTATAAATTATATTATATATGTCAATATTTGCTTGTTTAAAATTATAACGTAATAAATGATGTAGCAGATTTAAATGTGCAGTCTCTGAGAAATTCGGTTGATAGTAGGGTGACGTCATAAAACATGCTCAGTTGATGACGTTTCTGCTAAATTCCAAGTATCGTAAGATTTTATTAAGGATAATTAGGAGCTTAAGTGGCAGGGCGCAGTAACCTGTCGTACTATATTATCAGGCAGTTTGTGAAAATTAAAGAAACAAAGTTACGTGTCTGATTGTCAGGGAGCTAACTGTACTATTATATGTACTGTTATGAAGGCATAACCTGAATTTACAGAAGTTACGTGTTTGATTTATCAGGGAGCTAACTGTACTATTTTATGTACTGTTATGAAGGCATAACCTGAATTTACAGAATGCATATAAACGAGAAAATACAGTAATGTACTTGTCATCACAAAAAACATTGAAGCTTTGCTTATATAAATAGTATAAACATACTTTTGGCGATCCGTTATTGGCGACCTTACTGTATTTTATCTGCAACCATATATTGTATCTAACATAATTGTATCGTTTGCGTCAGCGGTCATAAAGTAAACGTGCAATATATTATGTATGTTGATTTGTTACAATGCCTTAAACACACGTGCCTGGACATATTGCTGCTTATTTCATATTTTTGTATATTATTTACTGCACTGTGTATATTCTACAGGACTTGGAAAGTGTTATATCGGAACACTTCGGCAGGACTCCGGTTGCAACGCCAGTCGTATCACAAGAGGTGGAAGAAATCTTGGAGGATGAGTCTAATGACGACGATGACGAAGAGCGGCATGATGTGAACGTCGATTATGTCGCCCTTGATTACATTCAACAGGAGAGCTCAGTGTCTGCTAACATTGATTCTGAGTCCGATGACGATGACAATGTGTGCGCAGATTTCAACGATGAAGGTTATTTTAAACTTAAGAGACTTAAAGAAGAAGGGTGCAAATGTCCATTAAATTGTGTTAGTAACTTCGCCTTAGATGACATGTTCAAACACATGCTGAATGTTTGTGAAATGAATAAAGATGAAAAAGACATGTACATGTACATTATGAGGACCCTCATTGAGTGTGAGAAGTCACAAAAAAGAGAGGAAAAAAAGTACAAAAGCAAGAACTCAATTTACATTTCAAGGCCATGTGTGCATACTGGCTTTCGTTAATGTTAATGAAATTGGTAAAAAAGCTCGCAGAAACCTCATTGTACATATTGATGTCAACGGGCCAGTTCTGCGTATACTTGGCAACACTGGCAAGAAATCGTCTCGTGCCCTGAACAACGAAACTGTAAAGGAAGCAGTGACATTCGTTATAAACTATGCTAATATTCATGGATTACCGCAACCAGCAGCTCCGAGAGGACGGGATAATGTTGCGCCTATATGCCTGCACTGTCAGACTACAAAAAAGACAGTTCATGCTGAGTACCAAGCACCAGTAGCTGATGGCCAGCGCAGCGTTAAGTACTCGACCTTTGTTAACATCCATGGAATACTTTTGTGCCACACATTCGAATTGCTTCGCCGGCAGATGATGTTTGTGCAACGTGTGAGAAATTACGGAAGAAAGTTGCTGATTCTCGAAATGAGGATGACAAATTGACTTTTTACTTCTGTCAAACGTTACAATACCACACCACGGTCGTCAAATGGGACCCTTGTATTTTACAACTCCCAGAAAGGTCCAGATATTTGGTGTTCGACTAGACTGGTTTCCAAAGCAGCTTAATTTTCTGCTGGATGAACACGAAACAATTGGACAAGACGGCACACTGGCACACGGTCCCACTGCGGTCATAAGCATGATTGACTGGGTACTGGACGCGTACACAACCGATGTGACAACATGTGCCTTACATGCTGATAATTGTCATGGTATGTACATTACTTGGTGATACTTTTTTATGTTTTGCCTTTTGGTCTAAATACATTTTATCGAATATGAATCATGCAGGATCCGGTGTGCATACTAAAACCAATTTTAAGTACGGATACACTGTAAATGCAAACATAGTATTATATTATCGCTAAATAAATTATATACGATTCTATAATATTTATTACATTTACTGTTGTAAGGTCAGAATAAAATCCGTTACGTCCTGGGCTACTTCCTGTGGCGGGTGATGACCGGTCGACATACTGAAATCGAATATATGATGCAGATCCCAGGCCACGCGCGATGCAGGATTGACGGTGGAGTTGGTCACATCAAACAACTTTACAGACGCTCGGACTGTGAGTCGGTTGGCAAGTTTGAAGTTGTTGTCATTCTGCGCAGACCAATGAATCTGCCCTCTACCCAGCCTGGCAGTGGTACTGACATTGGCGCGACTGGACAGGCTTCCTCGATAAAGTGCTACGACCTATCAAAGGTCTTAGGTAAATATCGTAGGCATTTTTACTGCGACGCAAGAATTTGTATTAATCAAACTGAATATCGTTATTTTTAATTTCAAAACTAATTTTGTTTCGTACTGCATTGCCATGCATTGAATTGTTTAATCGACATATTTGTAAATTGTAAGCATATTCGTATTTTCATTATGCATATCACTGTAATAAAATAAAGTCTATTCGGTTCTATCGCATAATAAAATTATATATATCAAAACGAAATGTAATAGTTGATTATAAGTCTCTGTTTATGTGCAAATAAACACAACAATGTCTTAGAACTTTATTAGTATGCGATAGGCATTATACATGTAGATAA
The DNA here is from genome assembly GCA_027627225.1 of Congeria kusceri. NCBI lineage: Eukaryota > Metazoa > Mollusca > Bivalvia > Myida > Dreissenidae > Congeria > Congeria kusceri. The sequence continues at coordinate 2,145,791 of CM051026.1, read as the reverse complement.
TGACGTGTAATTACGATTGCTGTTGCCATGGTAATCGTGTACTTTTCAGGAGCTACCAGTAATGTCGTTTCTCATCAGAAACACCCGGTATGGTGAACGTGCGGAAATAACGTGAAGGCCAGGAGACACGACTCGCTGTTCTGAAGACACGCACGCACGTGTTTGACGACAGTTTGCCATCCATCATCACCGCAGGAGGTCTGAGTCTTCAGCGACAACAGTACCTCTACAAAGTAGTCCGGCCATATGTTCGCCCTGTTTTTGAGAATGTCACTGTCCAATTCCAGTCATCTGATGATCAGATTATATTAAAATTTGGTGACACAATGGACATAAAGAAATATTTGTTAATCATTAACGTATGCTTGTCCCATTATGTGATATTCTGTCGTTGCTAGGCAACATACAAATGTTTAAAATACAGAATTGTTAAGCACAATGAGAAGACATTGTTGCAGCTATGTGTCATATTGTTGGAACGTATGTGTTGCATAGCAATGTTTTATTAACAACATAAGAAAATAAATGCCATTTAATAAGTAAGATTATTTAATGGCAAAAGTGTCTGAGCTGCCAGTAGTGTGATTCTTTAGATGAGCATATCTTGGGATATAGACGGAATAGAATGGTAAATAGATCTTTGTATGAGATAGAAGTTGTTCCACTATGAAGATATGCACAATCTCAATTTTGATTGTTTTTGTCATTTTGACCCCTTTTTCCAAATAACGGCTCATATTATATATTTAAATTGTATACGTTTGCGTTGCGTTTTATGCGACTGCGAATGT
>CM051026.1:2095000-2142500 GCA_027627225.1 Congeria kusceri | reverse complement strand
TTATGTATTAAATCCATATGTAAAATATTCCATTTGTATATGAAAATATAATATTGTTCATTTAATTCCGTTGAATAAATGACCAATATCGCGTATAAAACTATAAAGTCCGAAACGCCTATCCGAATTTCACTATTCACGTGAAGTAAACATACATTCTAATAACAATTACAACACACGTGTATTTCGTGTAAACTCTTTGTTCTGTTAGAAAAAGCGCACGAAAACTTGCTGACAATCATGTACAACGTCACGTCGTCCGCGGAAAGCGTGGGTGTATCGATCGACATATACAAACTTTGTAGCGCATAAAACATTGAGAACTTAACTTTTGCATACGAGTTTCAATATTGATTTATGACATACAGTTACTGTATACACACACCACGTGGACTGCGTGTAATTCGGGTGCTAAATAGAGCGACAGCAGTGAAACGACATTGTCAAGGGTGGCACGCGCGCTGTAAGCTGATGACGTCAAATTGTTACACTCTGATGTTGAGCGAGTCGGCGTTTGTTTGTCGCACTACATGAGTGTGAATAAAAGAGACGCCGTGAAGGCACACAAATCAAACTGGATTTATTTATGAGCATTTGGTAATAGGAAAATATTGAAGGACATGAAAAAAATCGGGATCCACGGCCGATTCGCTATATATTGGACATCGCAATATAACGGATCGCGATATAGCGGATCTGCTGCGTATAAATCAATTAAATTTTGAGATTCGATTATATTTTTACATCTGGTTGTATTTTGACAGCGTTTGTTGTAGGAGTACTTCATTTGTCGTTTAAATTGCTTTTTGTCTGTCTTTAGTTTATGCGTATCTTGGTTTTATATTTTGCATAAACCGATAAATGCTATGACGTAAAATATGTTTTATGTACTCAGTAAGGGATTTATCGACATAACATTTCATTGCTCGTGCTATCAGAAATGATATTGCACATGACGTTGTTTTGTACAACGATGACGTCATAATACGACGTCATTTGTAATCGACTACGTCAAAACGTTAGCTCCGAATGGATGTGTGATGCTACTTTCAGCGGATATTTTAGTGTCTTTTTTATTTGTGTTTGATTAAATGCACAATAAATCTCCATCGCTGAATGTTATTCTCACATGCATTTACTTTAACGATGGTGAATTTGAAAAATAACAGTTGATTGTGATAAAACAGCCCTGTACTAGTGCCTCTGAGAAAAAACGTAAACGGGAGTTACGATAAGCATTTCATTTACTTGCTTTACTCGTATTTTTGTTTTAATATAATGACTGAAACAAATACATGTGTTTTAGTTACAATTTCATCAGCTGTCGTTTATTATGCTCCCTAAAAGCTTTTCGAGCTTCACCGCTTTGTCCGTCCGTCTGTTCGTCCTTCCGTCCGTCCGTCCCGTTTTCTTGTTCGGATTATTTCTCAGCAACCACTGACCAGAATTCAATGAAACATTATGGAAGCTTCAGCACCAAGAGGATATGTGCACTGAACCAGGACGGTCCGCTTCAATGATTTTTCTCAGAGTTATGCGACTTTGAACATTGCCGAAATAAGCATGTATTTACTGCACAATTCTTGTCCGGTCTATTTCTACTCAACTACTGTCCTGAATTCAATGAAATTGTATAGGAAGCTTCATTACCAATAGGAGGTTTGCACTGAACCAGGGCGTTTCGCTTAAATGATTTTTCTCAGAGTTATGGGACTTTGAAGATTTATGAAATCACCATTTAGTGCACAATTCTTGTTCGTACTGTTTCTCCGCAACAAATGGCCAGAATACTATGAAACTGTATATGATGATCATTATCAAAATGAGGTGTGCACAGTAGAGGATATTCCCTTTCAGTGATTCTCCTTGGAGTTATCGGACTGTGAAGGTTGGTTTTGTTAGTGTATAGACTAAGTCTGCAATTATTGTCTTAACTACTAGCCAGTATTCAATGAAACTTGATGAGAAGCTTTTTTACCAAGAGGAGGTGTTCACTGTACCATGATGATTCGCTTCAATAATTTCCTTACAGTTATGGGACTTTGATGATTGCTGAAATTAATATATACTAGTAGAGCACAATTGTCTGGACTTTTCTGATTGCATTCCCATTACTTGGGAAAGTACTTTGGCGAGCACCCATCAGTTCACTGATATCCTTGTTTTCATAAGTCATATAATACAACAAGTATGGGCGTTTTAGCTGTGCAATAACGTGTGATGGTAATATAAATCGATTTTACTATTGTAATTGTATAATATATTGTATGTATCGATATAGCTGTAGAAAATTACTATCTTATTTAATGAAAGTTAAGTATGTATGGTTTATATCATCAACAACGGTAAATGCTCTTTGCGCCATACCCAGTACACTAAATATTGATAAAATGAAATATTCACTACACGAATATGCATTACTCTGTACAGGAGTTGGCATTGTGAACAAAAAGTAGCTGCTAATTGCAGGAAATGTGCAGTATAGTATTCATAAGCAATCGCTCGATTCGCATTTTTCGAAACAGGTTTAAACTCATTAATAATTGAATGAAACACACGAGGAGCTGCATTTGTTCAGCGAACTGTTTACGATTAGTTACTGATTATTTACTGTTCATCTATTATATGGGTAAAACTAAGTATGTGACGATCTTTGCAATTTAGTGGGCAGTCTAGGTCAGTACATACACGTATAAAATTATAAATAGAGTACTTGAAATCGGTGTTTTACTTACCGTTGCTGGAACTGTTTTCTATATCGCTGCTCAATTTTGGCTCGATAACGGGCCAATATCCGGCGTAAATTCATACCCAATGTTTAATTTCCATTCATAAAATGAACTTACCTAATGCCTACTGCCGATAAAGAAGAATTATAGGAGACTCAAGTTAATTGACATTGATATACAAAACTATTTATTAATTGCGTTAAGCTAAAAAGACCACAAATATATTTTTATTTTTCAATCAGTGGAAGATTACTAGAAACTAGAAATAATATTAAATCACCTAAACTCGATAATCATATACTTATACAATGCGTCAAAAATATCAGTAGAACCGATGGATTCTCCCCGATGCCGCCTTGACATTTTATTATATAGAACTGATTCATACAGAGACAGGCTGTCTTGTTGTTGCAAACACTTGTCTAAAGTGATTTTTAAATCCATACATGGCCAAGTCCGTACAAGCAACAGCCAATTTCGACTTTTGACCTTTAACAATGACCTTGACTTTGACCTACAACCCTGTGTCATGCACTTGACAAGCATTTGTGCCATGTAATTGATAACTCCCTCTATCAATGGCCAAGTCACAGTGCAGACATGCAAAAAGCTCATTTTGACCTTTGACCACTAAGTGCGATCTTGGTCTTTGACCTACGGACATGATTAATGTGCGCTTTACGCCAATTTAATGCAAACTACATGACAAGTAAAAGCACAGATAATCAAAGTGTCAATTTTGACCTGTGACCTCTAGACGTGACTTTAACGTTTGACCTACGGACCTGATTCATAAGCGCTACACACGATCTCGTTGCGGATTGCATTTGCACCAATTAATTTCAAATTTCCTCCATCCATGGCAAAGGTATAGTCCTGACAAGCAAAAAGCTAAACGTGACATTTGACCAATATGTGCAATATTGACATTTGACCTACGGACCTGATTTATGAGCGCTGCACACTATCTCATTCCTCGCTTACATTCGTGCCAAGTATTTATAAAATCCCTCCACCCATGGCCAAGTTATAGTGTGGACACGCACAAAAGAACATTTAAAATCAAGGGGCATTAATTCCCTGAACAATCAATAGACCGGAATGAGCCAACAAAAAACTCATGTCCTCTTATAGGAGGTGGTGCATATACAGTTTCATTGGATTGGATTAATAAGTTCCTGAGATGTCGCGTGGAAACCAATATAACGTATTTAAGTGTCAGAATTATAATACAAATGGGTTTAAAAAAATTATAGTCTAAGCCTATAACTAACTGAAAAATCAACAAACCAGAACCTGACAATAACAAAAAGCGCATGTCCGCGACAAAGGGATGCTGCATATACAGTTTCACTGAATTCGTGTCATTAGTTCAAGAAATATTGCATAGAAACGAAGTACCGGACGGACGGAATGAATGAAGGAAGGACAGACAGACGGGCGGTCTAACTTGTTCACAGTTTGCGTATTTTTAATTATAAAAATATATGTCGTAAAAGGTAAAATTAAAGTATCTAAACCGTAGACTTTTAACTAAATTATAATAAGAAAACCATCAAAATAAGTAAAGAAAGTGCCGCCACCGGGCATCGTACATACGACATCCGGATCTAATGTATGACGCGCTTACCACTCGGCAACTCTGATTCATATACATGTTCGTGTAATGTTTACTTTATGTAAAAAGATTCACGTGATTCACAATAATTTCAACATCAAAACGCTGACAGCGTAGATAGACTGTTGGTGAGAAATGAAACTAAAAACTAATAAAAAAAATTGAGGTTATTTTTTTCATAAGGAATATTTATTAAAGTAAGTCACCTGTCTTTTATTTAAAAAAAAAAAACAACAATATGCATTCTAGCTATCCAAAAGGCATGTAGGTGTTTAGCGACGCGGTTATAGTGTCTGCCTATCACGCAGAGGACCGGGTTCAAACTCATGAAGGTACTTGGAACTTTTTCGTTTAAAGCAAGTTTGTACGATTTGTTCCTTTACATTTGAGGGAATGTTTTGATAATAAATTTATCAATGAATGAACAAACTATTGGACACGCACAATCAACATCGCATCTTCAATATCACTTGTACCTAACAGTGGTAGTTCATTTTTAGAAGGGTTTTCCTAAACGAGTCGTAAAGCAACTTTTATTCGTGTTGTTATTATACTATTAAATGATGCTTAATCAGCTGCATTTGATGAGTATCATTACTTTTACATTACAAACAACGTTTATGGCCTCAATAGTAAATGTCTTATCATCTGTGAAATAGCAGCTTTAAAGATTATATGAAAAACGTGTATTGTCATTATAATAATAGTAGTAGGGTGTCTTGTGACACGATGTTTTGTGAAATTTGCCAAACACTGAAAACGAAAGAAGACAAAGCTAGCCTGAATACTCAACTTGAATAGCCATGAACGTGAATCTATGAATGTTGAAGTTCTTTGCACAGTAATGATCATCTGCTTTAACTATTATAAATCACGACATGTATATATGATATACGTTTTATTATTGTATTGCTATTAATAACGTGTGACATTTCTCCATGTTTTTGTAGAAATATATACACCCTACGCACAAGCACGTTGACCCGTTGCTTTCTTTTATAGTGCATTAAGCGTATAATTATGCATGAATATTGATAATTTAGTGTTGTTGATTTTAGCAAACTATTGTTTTTCTATAGTCTAAGAGGAGCTTTATAAAATAACAAAAATGTAGTGTTTTTTTTCCGCAAAACATTGAAACACAAAACACTTTTGTTTCATGACACAACTTTTTTTCACCATGTAAAGTATTGTTGTCTTACAATAAGCAATTTTAATTAATAATATGCACTAATTTGAGACCAATCAATAATCAATACTACTTTTTTGCTGAATATAAAAACACAATGTTTAAACATGCTTGTAGGTCATTTATATGCATTTCTCAGACATCCCAACGTTTTATGGTTTCATTGTATTAGGCTTTAAAAGATCTGCGAAATATGTGAAGCTGGGGTCATATCCACAAAGCTCCTAAGTAAAATCTTACCTCTGGTAAAATTTAAGCGAACATTTCAAACACAATTTTAATTGTGAAAATCAACAATGTATATCTGAATTTCTTTTAAATATTAACAACTATTGATTCTTAATCAGATTTAAACCATTCAAGACAACATAAACTTTAAATGAACCAGCCACAGACTTAAGAAATTTTACGATTTTAAGAAATTTACTTAAGTTTTAACTAAGGAGCTTTGTGGATATGGGCTTTTTACTTTTTATTGAAGGCAAACATTGTAAAAATCATCTTTAACAGGTCGCTTTAAGATGCTTATTTTTATTTTTATGGCTGGCTGCTTGCGTGATACCGTACCGTTAGTTAATAATTGATTGAGCAACCGTGATGACAGATATAATAATAATCGGATGAATGTACTCGTCGGGAATGAATCCAAATGACACACGACTTAACCAATCGGTTAAGTTAGTTTGTTTCACTGTTCTCGCAGATCAATTTTCCGATAAAATGGATCGGGTTTATATGAGGATTGAAATAAGAAATTGGATATGATGGGAAACCGTGAGGAAGCAAGGATGATAAGAGAATGAAAAAATACCCTCCTTCCTCATTTATCGTGCATCCTCCTTCCTACACTATCCCCATAGATTCTTCCACTCTCCCCTCGCTACTCATTCCCATCCCCCTTTTTATCTCCATTACATTTCCTAATATATCATTTCTTTCTCCTCCCAGCAAGTTTCTTTCCATTTATTTCTTTACATATTCCATTTTTGTATTATCTTTTCCCTGCCAACCTTCTCGTTCGTGTTCCCAATATCCACTCCCTATCTCTTTAAAATATTCCACTTTCATTCTCTTGACAATACCCTTCTTTCCCCTTTCTTCTTTCCACTATCCACTTTCCCCTTTTTAAAATCAATTTTTACTGTGATTCTCTTTCTCACTTGCCCTTTTTCCATTCTCCTTCTTATATTGCACTATCATTATCTGTCTCGCTTTACCGTTCACCTTTGTTTTCACATATTCCACTTTCATTTTTCTTTCGCCTATACCCTGTGCCCTTTCTCCTTCACATATTCCACTCCCATTCTCTTTGCGACTACACCATTTCCCTTTGTTCCTTCCAATATTGCACTCACTTTCTCTATCCCACTATTACCTTTCCCCATTCTTAATCATATATTCCGCTCCCATTCTCATTCCCACCATTCATGTCCAAATATTAAAAATATAGAGTTACTCACTAATGAAGGTACAACTGAATTTCATTTAAAAAAGAAAACGAAAACGAGAAATAAAAATAAATGTCAACAGTCGTTTACTTTTGATTTGGAATCTCGTTTTCAGTATAATTTTAAATTTAACAGAGATTTTTCATCAATACCAGCGTTGAATAAAAATCTATAAAAAAAGATTTAAATTTCTACAATCTATGTTCATTAATATCACTATTATTTACACTAGTCCTTTTGAATTTTTAAATTCATAATAGGCTTATTGCTAAACATTTAAATATAAAATATGTTTCTCAATTATTTTCAATTGCATTGGGTTCGATTAAATGACATTTAGTATCATACTTCTGGTTTCGTCAATAAAGGGTATGACAGACAAGGTTGCGAATCGACATGTTAATAATAGATTGAGTATTTCAAAGTAGCTATGATTTTGTCAGTTATGTTTTTTTTTTCAAACTAACTTAAATGAAGTGTAAAATCGAATCAATAAATTTCCCTTGGCGGTGTAATTATTGCCACCACGAGTACAAATCTTCCCTATCTGGAAGCCTTTATTATAACAAAAATGCAATTTTGATTTCCATTTGATAGATTCATTTTGTTTGGTTCCGTAATAAAATGAGAACGGAAGTCATTAAATATTTAAAATTTTACAGGTGGATACTTATCTCATGCAAAGCGTTTTTGCTAGTTGTATCATAATTGCTAAGAGGCAGGGTTAGGAGTGTTGTTCGTGATATTTAATTAGCGTTAACATATAAAAACGAGATAATCAGCCATGTGAATAATAACAACGCATGTGAGTTGACTGTGGTCATGTGAAAGTTTGCCTTGGCAGAGATTTGATTTAGCAACTCTCAAATCGGAGGTTCATTCGTTTGCAGGGAACATAATTAAATGAAACAAATATTAAGATAGTTGTATTTACCAGAATAGCTTGCGCGAACGTACACATGCCACTATTTGACTGGTGTGTACACACTGCATGTTTACGGTAATACAAATAAACTGGTTCTTCTAACTAAGCATGAAGCGGTGTTCGGTTACTCGGGATATTTTTTAATAATTCATTCGTTCCTGTTTTGCATTCACTAGCGCTTCCTTTCTACACATTTCTTTCTTTCTCTCTTCTGTAATCTGTCCATTATCTCTCTCCCCACTACCGCTTTATATGTTTCCCAATTTAAATGACTCTCTCCTTATTTACAACCATACAACTGTCTCCCATCCTTAGCATTGTTGTATTACTTCACCCATCAATTTCGTCTTAGACAGCTTTCAGACAGGATATGGGAACTTTTGATGATATTGTTGTATAAAATGGTATCATGACTTATTTATTTAATGACAAAATATAATGTATACGGTATGTCTTGATCTTAATAAAGAGTTCGATTACCAGGTGTGCGATATCATCCAGGTTTCAAGTATGTTTCCCGTGACAATTCGTGCTGCATTGTCCCGCCTAGAAGAAATGCGATCATGAAATCATATGTAGCGCATCAACAATATACTGCGGCTCTTTAGATCTTGATTATGTTTTGACTAATATATGGCGAATAATACATCAATTAACATATTAATATAAACTATCAGAAGTTCCAGCTGCATCAACAGTAACATATCAAGAAATTCAACGTACTTTTGGGCTTCATTTGTATCATCCAACTTTAACATAAGCATGCTGACAGAATCTTATTTCCACAAATTTAATTTCACTATATACCAGATCGAGAAGGTGCGACGATGCGAACTTTGTTCACATCTGCGCCCTAAACATGTTTATATTCTCTTGAAATTTGAACAAAATTAGCTAACGGACAATTTTTCGTGCATTATTATACCTTTCATCACATCTGGTAACTTAAATAAAAACGAGCCCCCAATATAGACACTTAAATGGTATACCACACGATACTAACATTCAAGACAACAACGTCCAAACATGCGACTTATTGGGGTAAGTGTACGAGGAAAATCTCTTATAAGAGTATTTGCTAAAAACTGATATATTGCTTTACACCGAACCTTATCGAAAGCCTACTGGAAATCAAAACTATGAATCAATTACGTTAATCAAAACAGACCACAAACACATTTTTATTTTAAAATCGCCGAATTGCTAGACTAGAAATAATATAAAAATCACCTACAATCGATATGCCTACCAATTAAAAGAATAATGTTATAAAGTAAAGATTCTAAAATTTCATCACAGTTTGAATAAGTGTTTGGCAATAACACCTATTATATAAAAGAAAACCGAACACCATATTTACACTTTGCTCCGCCTAAGAAAATAAATTGTTCCTGAAAGTTTTTTTTTAATCATGAAAACTTGAATAATTTTCCCGTCAAATATTGATGTTTTCTTTAAAAAAAAAAAAGCTTTTTATTTGTATCCATAATTATTTGATTTATTTCCAGATATAAAAAAACACATGTAGATATTATACGTACATAAATTTGTATCCAGTCTGAACGTCAGAATAAGCGCACCGATATAAATAATATATCAAGTTGTTTCCACAACCCTTTAATTAACTGCATTATTGGTTTTCCTATTACGTTGAAATCAATAATGTTTATGCTTTGATTGCTTTGCTTCTGTAAATAAGGTTTTACAAATCAATGAGGCTTCCTGAACGTTAGTGGAATACCGTGTTTAACCGAAATAAAACACTTCTGCGCAGTTGAATTATAAGAAAACCAACGTCCAGGTTCATTGCTATTATTGATATATCGAATTTAATAGGCTATTTAACCGTACAATGAAATGAGAGATACTGAGTTAATATTATTTGACAATTTACTTTGCAAACAAACACAACTATAATTGGGAATAAACATTAATAACGTCTTACGAGTAGCATATGAGTTGTAGGTCATTATCTATCCATTTTATATTTATACATTCAGAATAGGTCCCTCAATACGAATTTAAATATACATGTAAATATTATTTCACAATCCTATTTTAATTGTATGACTGAAATTGAGTGTCATCCTTACTACATACTGGTTAGATAATAAACATTACAGGAATAAATACCACAAATTCCACAAATTCCATGTTGGTAAACCATATTTGTCATTATAGTAATTATATCATTGAGTATACTATACATTAGGTACATGTATGTGTTAACTGAACATATTTATATAATGTAAACGATTGGAGTTCTAAAATGTTAAAAATGCTACTGCAGCTACTACTTCTGCTGTGAAATAGCATGATATGTTTACAATTCAACTACCAGCTAAAGCCTTAAGCATAAGTCAAAGATTCCCGTTTTTTCCAAAATCGAATATGTCCCGGCAGCGTCCAGGCAGCGTCCCGACAGCGTCTCGACAAAGTCCCGACAGAATTCAGAGAGCGTTCCGATTCTCCCGAGTGCGATCCGACAGTGTCCCGCCAGCTTCCCGACTGCATCCCGAAATTCCAGACTTATTTTATTATTTGTATCGTTGCGCTGTCGGGACGCTGTTAGGAGCTATGATCGGGAATGTATGACTGAGGCTTAACTCAATACACATAAACCTAATATTGAAAATCGATAACAATAATAATAATTAATTATGGATTTAAGTATACCAATTTATCTTTTGTAATGCACAAGAAAGCATATATAGTGTAACATTAGTGCGTAAATGCAAATCCAGATTTATACAGAACCTGAAGCAGCCGAATACACTATATTAGAAATAAATTGTTCAATTTACATATCGGAAGTAGTACAAACGGCAATAAATTACTTGACATAGCATTGTATTGAATCCATTTATAAGGGGGCTAAATAGATCTAAATGGTAAATATTTTAACAATACATGTATGTGTCACAATATTGCAATAAAGTACGGCATAGCTTTTGAAAAACGTGTTAAATATAAATTCAGGAACAATAATATTATTTTTTGATCCAGTTTTCATTAACTTAAAGGCTTTCGCGATCACATATAAACTGCAGGGTTGTTCCAATATATCGTAGACAAAAGCTACCGAAAAAGAATCAATATAATCAAAAAAAAAATATTTAGACGGTTTAATTATTCGACAATCTTTAGATTGTCTGTATAATTTCAAAAACATATTTCAAGCAATGACAGTAAAAGCTATATGTGAGTGATATCATTACATTCCAACCGGCACACGCCCATGCCATTTCATTAAGTAATTGCCGTGTTAATGAATACATTTCTAGGAGCGTGATACCAATTAATCGCTCACATAATGAAACCATAATCTTTTTTCAATATTTACAGAGTTATTGCCCTTTGTTTAATTTTCTTGTGCGGAGCATAACTCCATTAGCATTGAAGGGATTCAAATAAAATTACAATTAATGATAGAAGACAACGAGAGAAAGTGCAGAGGACGACGATTACAACTTCTTCTATATTTACGGAGTTATTGCTCTTTGTTTTATTTCCGTATGTCAAGCATTAATTTTCTTGTGCGTAGCATAACTCCATTAGTATTGATGGGATTCAAATCAAACTTTATATAATGCTAGAGGACAATGAGAGGAAATGCAGAGCACAAGGACCATAACTATTTCTTCAATATTTACAGATATGTTGCCCTTTGTTTAATTTTCTTGTGCGGAACATAACTCCATTAGTATTGAAGGGATTCACTATGGAATGACGTTTCGTATTTTTTAGGAAAGATGAAATTTTACGGACAATGCGATTATACGAAAAATTATTCGTAGTTTACTCATTCTAAAATGTTGCTATTGTACAAATTAAACAAAAGTATGATTCGGGTACGATATTCAGTGCATTCAGTTATCGGTAAATTAATCAGTAATTAGCCTCCAAAAATTTTGAGGACACGGCCATTTTTCTTTCAACTGTACAACGATATACAGGTAAAAATACACGATAAGTTTTACCTAGACGCCGAATTAAATTATTTGAGGTGTGTCTTGTGAACACCGGGCTTCATGCACCGGGATTTATGCATTTGCGTTCTAAACATAAATCCACTGTAAGCGGAAAGTGCCGTCCTGGACAAGCCAGTGCCGACTGCAAAGGCTGATCCGGGACGACACTTAACGCACATGCATTAAGCCAGGTTTTCCTACGACACGACTCATTTATTGGTTGTGTTGTGTTGTGGTGTGTGTATTGCACTGTGTTGTATAGGCTTTCGGTAAAAAAAGAACAGATAACGAAGGTGTCTCTCCTGCTGATGCTTTCTGGTGTTTCACTTATTTCCTATTTGATTTTTTTTGCAGGTGTCCTATAGAAATCATCCTGTCTGTCTGTCCATCCGTACACATTTTTCGTATTTTTTTTCATAACTTCAAACACCTTGAAGCTCTTAACTTGAAAGTTCATAGGTGGATAGATTTCACTGAGGAGACGTGCAGTGCACAGTAACTATTACGCTTCATAGTTCTGGAGTTATTACCCTTTGTTAATTTTTTATTCCTCATTTTGCCCTGAGGATTTCTCTTAGACTAAAAGAGGTATTAACTTAAAACTTTATAGGTGGTAATATCACATTTAGAAAAAGTGCATTACACATGAACCATTACTATGCACTTCTTAATTATGGAGTTATCGCCCTTTGTTTATTGTGTATACTTGGAATTGAATACATAGGAAAAATTCCGTGTGACCGTGATTCATCCTACAATCACGAACAGATTTTCTAGACCGATAATTACATAATGAATTCGTCTTAATACAGATGCATGTGTCTTTGACGTGACCTCTATTAATAAAAATTGATACATCTTACCTCTGTGTCTTTGACGTGACCGCAATTTACAGAATTGATCCGTCTTACATCTGTATCTTTGACGTGACCGCTATTTACATAATGGATCCGTCTTTCCTCTGTGTCTTTGACGTGACTGCTGTTTACAGAATGGATACGTCTCACATCTGTGTCTTTGACGTGACCGCTATTTACAGAATAGATCCGTCTTAATATAGTGGACGTTGTCTTTTAAGGGACCGCTATTTACATAAATGATCCCTCTTAAATATAGAGACACGTGTCGTTGTAGGGACCGCTATTTACATAAAGGATCCCTCTTAATATAGAGACATGTGTCATTGTAGTGACCGCTATTTATAGAATAGGTCCGTCGGAATATAGAGGTATGTGTCTTCAACGTGACCGCTGTTTACAGAATGGATCAGTCTTAATACATGTGTATAACGGTATGTGTCTTTGACCAGACTGTTATGTACAGAATGAATCCGCCTTAATATAGAACTATGCGTCGCTGCGTTGACCGCTATTTATAGAATAGATCTGTCTATATATAGAGGTATGTGTCTTTGACGTGACCGCTATTGATATTATGGATCCGTTATAATAAAGAGGTAAAGTTCTTTGACGTGATCACTATTTATACAATGGATGCGCCTTAATATAGAGGTATGCGTCTATGACATAATACATCCCTCTTAATATAGAGGTATGTGTCTTTGGCGTGACCGATATTTACAGAATGGATCCGCCTTAATATAGAGGTAAGTGCCGTTGACGTAACCGCTATTTACAGAATATATCACTTTTAATATAGAGGTTTTGTTATTCTTATATTTGTTGCGACCGCTATTTGCAGAATTGCCACTTGACTAAAATGTGCACAGCACGACAGTTCTATATAAATTATTATAACAAAGTGGCCACAGTAATTTTCCCTGAAACTCGATATAAATATCCGCCCTTCCACATATATTGAAATAAAGGTAGCTGTTTGAAAGAATTTAGTTATGTCCGAAAATAATATTAGCAAACAAGTAAAACAACTATTGAAATACTATAAATATTACTAGGAAATGATTTTAACAATCGGGGATGTGAATGTTAAATAGTTAAAACAGGTTTACTGTCTGATGCCATTTTTTTGTTTTATTTTTTCACGAAATTTCATTTAAATATATATTTATGTATTGTTAAAATCTGTATTCACTCTTCAAAATCGTAACACTTATGCTTATTTCGAAAACGCATATATTTTTTCAGTTCAATCCCTAATTTGATAATCAAACTTATGGATTTTTCATCTTAACTGCCTACCCTAACTTTCTAAACTTATTCATCGTCTGACATATTTAATAAATCATTCTTAGCATATAATGCCGTTCTCTAAACTGTAATGTAAAGATTGTTTCGGTTTCTTAGTCTAAAGCATCATAACAACATAATGACAATGTATGCAATATGTTCGATACATGATCCACGATTCATGACTGATAAAGTAGAGTCCAAACGTAAAGGACGCAAATAATATTTTGTACCGGACGTTGCTATGCAATTGTAAACCATAGTTTATTGCATGAAAAGATGAAATCACAAAACCGTGCTAAAGTATATGTTTGGAGTGTCCATTATATTTTTGTCATAATAATTATGACTATATATAATACATATTTAATATCTGTCATTTGACGGCTTTGACATTTCAGACATATTTGTATAAATAATCATTTGATGCCGAACGCTGAATATCAATTAGTAAAAAACGGGTAAAAAACACGATGTGAATAACGAAGAGTTTCAAACTGTCATTTTATTATATAATTGAATCCAAGTAAAAGTCCATACACTTACGTTCATAATAGTATCAACAAGGTAGAGATATGACAAAACAAGCAATAATGAAAAATGTAACTGTTTAATAAACTTGGTAAGAAAGCAGGCTGGTGATGAATGAAAGAATCCTAAACCCAATAGTTGGTTAAAACACACACTGATATATTGAACAAGTAACCTTTAAAAATTGTATTGTCAATAAAATACATTTCACATTTGATTTCCTTAGAACTGTGATTATCTATGGTCAACTGATAAACTACATGTATGATAAATTATGATCGACAATGTTCAACAATGTTAAAAATATATTCAACTTAAATCAAGATTTGTTAACTATTTTTCATTATGATCATATCTATTTTTAAATCTACAGATGACGTCTTAGTCATTTAATTGAAGTCAACCTCTTATTATTAAACAGGTGTTTTTTTTCACAATTATTGAAAATCAATAGTGTAAATTCATAATAATGCCTGATAGTAATTTATTGCATAATACAATAGAATCTGAGTAAATATACTGATACTATAGTATAAAGACTAATAAATACAGAAACCATGAACACAGTCAAAAAATGGTACTGGTAAAATACTTGATCAGTGAAAAAAAATGCTGGGTATAAATTTAATATTTCTTGTTGGCGTTAGCCCGAGTAGTTTAAAAGACGACAAAGAGTTGTCGATTTTATCATGATCTGAACAATATTTGTTTGCAATTATAATGAGAATTACATTTTACTGTGTTCCACCCAACTTCCTGCGCACATTTTCGAACGTGCATCTCCCCTGTTACCAGTTATACACATTCATTGTGACGTCACTTTCATTGATAAAATATAAACGAAGCGTTGTTTACTGTGTGTGTTAACAACGATACGTGTGTTCTTTGTCTATAGAAACATCTGCGAGTATCATATTAGAATATATAATCTGATTACATATACACAGACTGAAGTTGCAAATAGTATCAATAACACAAGCAGAAAATAAATGAATATGTAAATGTAGATGTGTGACAAACTAGATCAGAAAACATTTAAAGTTTCGAAATATAGTTTAACTCGACATTAAGTTTTGAAAACAATAATTTACATTAAATGTAATTGTTGGTAAAATTATCATTTAGAATTTATTCCGATTCGCAATTTTATATAAATATGTGTTTTAGAAAGATGTAGTAGGCGATGTTATTTTGCTGATCTCGCCTTTGTGAGATGAAAAATGTACAAAACCTCAATCACACAATTAATCTAGTATTATCATGATTACCTAACAATGTCAATGTAAGAGGGTGATGATAGTCCGATTAAGTAATTTAAAAGATTACAGTTCATAATAAGTGAACATGCAATAAACAATAACACAAATATCAAAATAAAAATGCAACAATCACTGCCAACACACTTTCTAATGCAGGTCGATGTGGTTTTAACCAGTTGGTAGGCACTCCACATCTTAATCCTCAGACTTGGTACACATGGCATTAAAAAGGATGCCTTTCGGAAGCACAAACACTCTTTATATACAGCTTTTGCTGAAATAAAATATAATTTCCTAAATGTCAAACTGTGCCTTGTAAATATCATTGACCAATGTGTTAATAAAATAGTCTATATCAATGATCAGATAGGTCCACCTCCGCCAAATGAAGAGAAATATGAATTATAGAGCTGACAGAAGTATTAATCAATCGTCAGCTCTAAAATATATATCAGTACATGTAGATAAGCTCTTTTGCAACAGTGAAACTGTTATCATTGGAAATAGTGGGCCCTTTTAAATTAAACCGTATCATACGAATCTTATTTTATCGACATGCTCATAATATAGGTGCATCAGTCAATAATTATAAAATAAAGTATGACCATAAATAAAGAAAGAACTGAAACGAGGCAATACAAATTATGCAAATTAAAACAAAACATAAAGATATGCATTTTATCCTATTACTACATACGAATAGATCGAATAACAACCCATCGTATAAACTTTAGCTTTATATAGATAGTATATGCCTATTTTTAGATCATGTCAGTGATCGCTATTTATAGATCGGAACTACTTTTTTGACCCTCACTGCAATAAATATTTTGAACAGTTTGATAGGCTAATAATAATTACAAATAAAATTTGTGTGTAAAATGTTTGCAATAAATATTTTAAATATATGTAAAAATAAAATGTAAAAACAAGCATGTGTTGTATTTTATTGATTTTATTTACATTAATTATTATGTGTATTATTCTGCACAAAATTGCTGTCTGCTTCAGTCACTCAAAGATCAAAATGTCTGACTACATTGACTTTCCAAATTTTAATTTAATACTAGAAGATGAAGAATTTGAAGAAGTCTCTAAAACTACTGTTAAAACACAAAAAGTTGTTGAAATCTCCTATGAAGAATTTCAGGACAAGTTTGGGTTTGATGCAAGAATGCTGTTTGACTTTGATACTGAATTAGAGAATCCCATCAATCCTGAATCTGAGAACATTCCCCCAAATGAAAATAATAATCCTGTAACACTTAATAATAAATATTGCAAAACCAATGAATTTAAGGATATAAACACAGAACAAGTCAACAAATTCATAGCTGAACAGGAAAACAAAAACACTGCCAAGAAAACACTGGCTGACATCAATAAATTCCGCAGGTTTCTTGCTAAAGAAGGCGAGAGTAAACACATCCATGAAATTGAGGTCAATCAGTTAGATCACCATGTGGCCAGATTCCTTCTGTCTCTAACAAAACCAGACGGTTCTGACTATGAAACGAGTTCGTTGAGAGGATTCCTGAGCAGCCTAGACAGGTACTTCCGGCGTCACCGCTACCCGCACAACATCATGTCGGCCTCAGGAACAGAGTTTTCACTCACACGGGAAACCTTCAATGCGAAAAAGAAAAGTTTAAAGAAACAGGTAATCACTGTTTCTATATCCTCTAATCCAAATTTAGCCCATATATATATTTAAAATTGTTGGTTTTTTTTTAAATTAAAGCAACACAAAAGTTATTTGACAACAAAGTTTTAGACAACACATTACTGTAATATAATTGTTCTGAAGCTAGCAATTGAGATTTGATTTTAAAATGCAATCAATTACATTGCGTCAAAAAATATGTAGATCTACTGCAGAAATAAATCTCGACACAACCGGTTAACCTTTTTTTGGTTAAGTGTATTAGCAATCAAGCATAACCAATCAACAGATTATAATCCTTTGACATTAGCAGTTGTCTGGGACAAACAAAATATTGCTTTGGTCAATCAGTTGTCTGGGACAAACAAAATATTGCTTTGGTCAATCAGTTTTAGCCAATTTATTTGTCATAACAATACTGGCACTAATGTCTGGTTTAAAGTACTTAAGTTAAGAAGCTGTGGCAATATGCATACCTTGTCACCGACAATTTTGTCATTGAACGTTCTGTACTCAGGGCAAAGGTAACCGCCCACATGAAGCAGACCCACTCACAGATGAAGATATCGACCAGATGTGGGAATCCTCAGTTCTTGGTCCCCACACGCCAACTTCCCGGTTAAATACAATGTGGCTAAATAACAGCCTCCACTTCGGTTTACGGGGAACAAATGAACAGCATAATTTGAGGTGGATCATTCAGCATAATTGTTATTTTTAACATTTTAAAGGGATTTGTTCACAGTTTGGCAAAATGACAATTTTCTAAAAAATTGTCATAGATTCAAAAAAGAATGTATGCATTATATTCACACAAGCAAAATAACACTCCTGACTAAGAAAAATGTTAAAAAGATATGTTCGTTTATTTATAATCATCAATCGAAATTGGAAAAATAATAAAGCGTTTGTAACGCTTTTCATAGATAATTTAGCAAAAACGTGTATTACCGACATAGCGTTTAAACTGCCATCCAAATTCATAAGCCTGCGTGGTGTAGTGGTAGCGCGTTAGCTTTTGCTTCTAGGGGTCTTTAGGAAAGTCGATCCTAAGATGTTTGGGGTCAATTCTGATCGTGACCCCATAACACTTTACAAGATGTATGCTGCCAAGCGACCAGTAGGGTATTCGAATGATGAAGATCCTTTCTATTTGGCACCGCGCACCAGAGAAGGTTGTACTGGCCAGTGGTACATGCGACAGCGTCTCGGGGAGGTCAAACTCGGGAAGATGATCAAGACCATGGCGGTTGCAGCCAATCTTCCCGAGGGAACACGCTACACGAACCACTCCGCACGGAAACATCTCGTCCAGAAACTGCGTGGCCAAGATATCCCTCCAACGGAAATTATGGCAATAACTGGCCATAAAAATGTCCAATCCATTTTGAATTATTCTTCTGTTACAGAAAAACAACTTCGAAAATGTTCCACCATATTGTCAACGTCCATGAATGTCCGATCAAAATCAGATCACAGCTTCAAAACTACAAACACAACGACATGCACAGAAACACCAACCTCGCAAGCAAACCATGTCACAAGTAGACTCACAAATCCTCAACAAAACTTGGCTTTTGCAGATTTCGCACTCCCCACCCACTCCACGTCGAATGTAAACACTGATTTCAATGAATCGATTCCGAGATAAATCACATCACAGTTTTATGGAGCAACTTTAAACATCCAAAACTTCAATTTCATAAGCTCCTCAAGCACAGGATCACTTGCAGATCTTAAAAAATGATTTTGTTCTCTGGTCGACCACATGTTGTGAAATTGAAAACTGACGCTTTGACTGGTGTGATCACGAGTGACACACATTGAAAAATATTGTTATTGAATGATTTATCGTTTTTGATTGAAACTATATTTTCATAGTTGAAACACTGACCTAAATAAAAAAAAATTGTTCAAAAGGTTGTTTGATCAATAAAATCTTGGATTATCCGTGGTCTATTTTCTACAGTGCCCGCGGAATGATACACTTGGGTTTTTCCAAATATCTAAACGCAGGATGTCAACTACGGAAGAGCAAAATAGTCAACAATCTATGAATTTTTTGAAAAAAATAAAACAATAAAAATCGCACAAAAATAGGATAAATAGAATATTATGTGGGTTTAGGATAAAGATCAAGTTTATCATGCTCGGCTCGAAACATGGTAGCGCTCGGCAAGCCTCGCGCTACCATGTTTCTCAGCCTCGCATGATAAACTTGATCTTTATCCTAAACCCACATAATATTCTCTATTTATGTATAACAACGCCTTATAAACTGTTTAAGAGGACACATTTTTCAGAGCATCTGGCGTCCAGTAATGTTTTGTTCCCGATCGTTGCCAAATGTTAATTATCATTTACGTTAAACATTATCGTCGCTATCGCTTTCTTCCTCAAAAATCTGAAATTTGCAATCATTCATTATTGACAGTTTTTTTAGCCCGTTGTCCAGAATCTGCGCTGTGCATCTTCTGTAGTTTAATTCACCCTCGAGCTGCATCGAATCTATCAGCATTGCACTTGCGTATAATACTTCATGGATCGAAGTAGCAAACCATGGCTCCACTGTCTCCCTCTTGTCCAACGGGTTCGTCTCTTCGGCGATTACGAACAATGATTATCAGGCCATTGGCGGCTGCAGAATCTTGCTCGACAAGTATGCCGCTGCCCGGCGAAGATGTTGCGCCCCATAGATGCACAGGTTTTCCCCTAAAGGCCCTGATATCTCCAGATTGTCTCAGTTTAGCGTACATGCTTACATTAAATGAAGAAAAATCAATAACAGTTAAATAACTGAATAAATATTGAATTGTTTTTTTAATCATTCTGATGTTATTACCGTCGATACAAACATTCAATGACTAATACGACTTCTTCATAAGTTTGATCCTGGTGGATTTTGACTTAAATGATATTTCATATCTGTAATTTATAAAGTATTCAAAACAAACAATGTTTATAGATAAAATCAGCCTCACTATATGACCCGCTCCACAAATAAGAACATAAATAAGTAACCCCAATGTTCACATCCTTGAAGCAAACATATGTCCACAACTTACAGTGAAAACATTACGTACAGCTGTAGTGGGAAAACAAGAGCAGTGCTTAATGTAAAACCTTTCCATCTATAAATCATTAATACTATATTAGTCAAAATTTGAATTTATAAAACATGTGTGCTGTCTAATAATCATTATCGAGAGTATAATAGCTTTATTTAGATGTATGAAATGCATTTATTATCTTATATATTTCCAAATGCATTCATCAGTAGAAAACAAAATGCAAAAAGGGACCTTTACAAAGATTTGAGTAGTATATATTCATACATTCAAACAAAACATTCAATCACCACATATTTAAATTATTAAAGACGTAAATCTAATTCATAAGTAGAAAACCATACGCATATGAAATGTAACAAAAGCAGCGCAATACATTATACCAGAAAATACTGAATAAGTACATCAAAACCCAGTACAATTATTGTCACAAAACGGCACATCATTATAAGAGCCAATGTCAATACAGTTTTACCTCAAACATGTGACATTTTATTTTACATTGAAGTTATACAATCATCTCGTTTCATCGGTGTGTAGAGCTTCTATTTCGAACCGATTCATGTTTCCCATTTTACATGTTTGCTTTTGCATATTTATTAGCCATTACTTGCAATGTAAAAATATATTTGCTATTATAAATATCATTGTATTGTTTAATGTCAACGTATATAGCTTATATATCAATATATATAAGAACATGACAAAATTTAGTGATACTGTTTCACACCTACTTCAATATAACAACAATCATTATCAATTTACATGAATAATCTACACAAACACCGTACTTTTATTTAATAGTTGTACAATATATAATCTATAAATATAAACTAAATTATCGAAATTGGTCGGTATAGTATCGATCATCGAATTGGGTCATTTATAATTGATTGATCGATTCATCGAAAGAATCATTTCATCTTTATCGGTGTGAACTAAATAACTGTGAACATACATATATTAATAATGCTGCAACACTGATGTGTGTGAAACTATAAAGAAAAATAACGACACAATAATAATTCAAAAAATAAAAACAAGGGCAGGTTTCTGCATGTAATATTTAACAAGGCTTTAGATATACTAAACTGCTTGTCAGACGTTCAGTAAAACGTTAACAATGTACACGTGTCAATTCTTTGCAGCTGCGAGATGTCATATATGGTGAAGACGTCGCTTATTTTGAACACGTCTAGCAATATTTGTTCCCTATAATTTACAATGTTTTATATTTGTTTGTCCAGATTATCATTCACCTTAAGCATTTTCATTACTTTCAATTATCTTTCTTAATATTACACATTGAAAGTTTTTAAATCATAAAGTCTCTTCGCTCTGCGGTACGTGAATCACATTTTTAAATCGCACGATTCGATTATTGTAAACACATAACAATCAAGCACGTACAAGTACCAATGAAAACACAATCAAAACATAGAAATAACCACAATTATAGAATACAAATTACACATAAACATTCAAGAAGGGCCAACATAAAATAATTACAAAAATTATAATTCATACAAATGATACACACATTTAGTTTCATTTGATCAACAACATTTGTCTCAACACAACATACGATAAAAATAATTGGCTTCGTTACATTCTATCACATCGTTCGTGTAAGATTATTGATGATTTAAAAGTCAGGTTATGTCCTGTTATTAATAATAATTTACCTTAAGAATTGTGGTCATGTTCGCTTTCTCCCTGGAATATCAAAAACTGGCAATCATTCATAACCGTGAGCTTCTGAAGCCCGTCATCCAGAATCTGCGCAGTGTATCTTCTTTGAGCTGGCGCACCGTCAAGCTGAACAAAATCAATCAGCAATGCAACGGCGTATAAGACTTCAGTCTGCGGATCGAAGTAGCAAATCATGGCTCCACTGTCTCCTTCTTGCGCGAAAGGCTTATCTGTACGGCGGTCACGAACAATGATTCTCAGGCCATTGGCGGCTGCAGCATTATGCTGGACAAGTATGCCATAGCCAGGCGAAGACCTTGCGCCCCACTGATGTACAGGTGTTCCACTTAAGGCGCTGATATCTCCAGATTTTCTTAGTTTAGAGTACATGATAACATTGAGTTCCGTCTTGAATCTTGGGTCGCAGAGATGTTTACAGGCCTCATCGACATCTATCGGCACTATGTCTACCGCTGATGGTTGATGTATGACACCAATGCGACCTATTGGCATTTCAATCATTTCAGCATGGGCCTGTACGTTATTTGTACAACGTGTTGGGAAAAGAGAGCTGCAGTGCTAGGTTCATTTGTGGTTGCAGTGAATGCAGCAGCATCCTTTGTTGAAACAGTGTTTTGATCTCTTACTGAGACACTTGGTAAAGCGACTTTCTTCACAAAGCCACCAAGTGTACCAATGTATTGAAAAACTGAATCACCGGACGAACATTGTGACAATTTCGTCGTTTTTCCGAACAATGCATTATATGTTTTGACGTCGTTTTTATCTAACTCATTTCGAATAATGTCTTCAGTGTCAGATCTGGCTGATGATGGATCTATGTAAATTTGAAGCAAACCGGCTTTTTTAAAGCACACAATGACGCCTGGTATGCCGATTATTGTTTCTATGGCCTTGAAAATAAAATAAAACAACTACACCGTCAATAAACAAATGAACGATCTAGCGATAGAAGGCGTTTAAAATTTCAATAATAATAATAGCAAGAAAAAAAATTAACTGAACTAACAGTAAATAATAACATGTACCATCTAACAACTTATAAACGCAGATATGCTCTCTATTGGTTTAGAGAAAAAAGTACCTTCTAAAATTTAAATGGATATTCGAAGGATTGTGCTGTGTCTTTAACTGGACATTAATCTGCAGGGACGGCGTTTAAAGTTTTGCTGTGTTGAGAAGAAATGATCTTAAATAATCATGCTTAAATACAAACGTACTTTATCAATATTTTCAGGTTAGTCGAAGCTTTTCGCTACATCTATATCTGGACATTCCTCTGCATGGACGTCATTACTGTCGAAAGCTGACTTTATCAGGTCGAACACGTCTTCAAGGTTGGCCACATCATTTTCTGGAAACGAATAACACGGTGTGAACATATTAGTTTCTAGACCATTAGTTATGAAACATGTATAGCAGGATTACTGTCGATGCCCTCTATGTCTCTTATTTTCAACAATGTTTATATATTCAGCTTATGTAATCAACATAAAAGGCCACTGTACAACACAAAATAACTAAACAAGAATAATATAACCAAGAAGTTATGCTTACCAGAAAATGTGTTTTCAGACTCGTATGACCGTAACTTGAAATAAACTGCTTTAAGTGAGCCAACGGCGCAACGTTTCAGTAAACAATCCGCATCCTTTATGATCTTGCCTGACACCGTTTGGCTAAGGAAAACGTTGGGAAAAAGTGGTAATTCCTCAGACTGTCCAACTATTAAGACTCCTGTGGTACAGATGTCTGATTCTTTCAAAGCCCTGACAACTGATGCTTGCAATGCAAACGCATTTGTCTGTTTTATAGTTTCCATTACACTATGTGTGGACATGTCTTTGGTTATCTCAATTGATCGATCTTCAAAGTGACGTCGAAACTGCTCTGTTGTGTAAACATGTACGAAATCCGTGGAAAATCTATTTATCTGACAGGCTACACAGACATTTTTTATCAGTATTCGGCATTAAAATCAACACTGTTTCCACAGTATCCGATAGCACTTAGGGTCATAAACCTCTAAGGGTGAGAATTTGAATAATAAATAATACTTGACTACACTAATATTTTTCATTTAAAGGCATATTCAACCAATTGGCAATTTATTTTGCCAAATACTGATAAAATTAAATTACGAAAATAACAGCAAAAAGAAAAACCTGAAGCGATGCAGGAAAGTACGGATCTAAATTATCGTTTATATATAGACTTTGTGTTAAGTTCATTTTTATTGACTTCCTGTCTTTATTTATGAAATACTGTTATATGCACAAATTTTCAATTAAAATCTGAATGTCTTTAGAATAGAAAGTAAGTTTGTGTACGAAAGCATCTCTTTTCTAGGCAATCATTTAATATGCGCATTCCTTTGCCGAATGCTAATATTGCTTTGAATGCAAATTTGTATAAATGCTTATAAACCATAAGTCAATTCTCTACAAAGGCCTTATACTTGATAATGTGAAATACATTATGATACTACTACTACTACTACTACTACTACTACTACTACTACTACTACTACTACTACTACTACTACTACTACTACTACTACTACTACTACTACTACTACTACTACTACTACTACCTACTACTACTACTACTACTACAAATACTACTTCTACTACAACAACAACCACTACTTCTACTACTGCTACTACAACAACAACAACAACTACTACTACTACTACTACGACTACTACTACCAGTAGCACTAGTACTACTACTATTACTACCACTACTACTACTACTACTACTACTACTACTACTTCTACTATTACTTCTACTACTACTACTACTTCTACTACTTCTACTACTACTCCTTCTACTACTACTACTACTTCTATTATGTGCAGTTTTGGAAGGGGATATTGCCGTTCTTTTTACTGCATAAAACATACAAATATAAAGATGCACATAGTAAACACATTATAATCCTCAATCTGCATAAAAGCAGTTACCCAAACACGTGTCGGTTTCAATTGTTCTATGTGTATATATGTCTATCTTGCGAACACGATGTAAACAACACATCATCATCATCATATCATCATCATCATTATTATCACTAATATTATCATCATCACTATCACCATCATCTGATATCATTATCTGCTTTTCCAAGTTGTGCACACGGGCCTCTAACATGTTAACTGACCTGTCAAAAAGGCGAACTTTCATAACCGCATTGTATGTTGTCGGAGTCTTACAATTACGTGGTTCGCTTTTAAATATTTATTCAATTTAATATTTTTATTTGAATGGTCGTCATGTTTTCAAACAATCAATTATTCGTTTATTCGTTGACAACCCCAATTGTTTTATAAACTAATGTGACATTAATGTGGCATACGACAGTATCAGTAAATAACCAATGTCCTTATTATATTATTATTATAACTAACAGTCAAGCATCGGCGACTATTTAGAATCTGACAGGCGCCGCACGATTTATGTATTTTCTTCCTCACGTGGTCACAAATTATAACAAGCGCCGGACGATTTTCGCTGACTGCCATGGGGAACAAGCAGTTTGAGCACCAAACGGCGACCGGCCGATAAAGAGACAGCGCCCGCGTAGTCAATTTGTGTTTCGGACGGTCGCCACGCTGGAGTGTAGATGATAGCAACTAAAATGTATTGAAAGAGGTATCGAGTCAATGCAAGCAGGCCGGCCGTCGCCCGACTAAACGGGTACAGTACAGGCACAACCTGATACCCTGACGATATGTGTACATTGGTCGGTGCGCGCACAGTCGCAGTCGAGACCGAACGATGTTTCAAAAGTAGCAAAATCGTACGGCCACCACCTGATCCAAACGCCGTTTGTGAAAAAAGTGTTTTTGTTTATTTCACAAATTCGTGTAGGTTTGTAAGTATAAATGTTTGTATATCCATGTGTGCGTGTAACGGCGAACGCATCTTCATTTGTGTTCTTTATATATCGTGGTGAATGTTTTCTAACTGTACATATATCAATAACTAAAATAATGTTGACGTGATGTATATTTTTGTCTTACCATTGAATGAACATGGTGCGCTATAGTGATTCATGTACTCTTGAAGCAACATATACAACTACATATAAAGCCAGTTTAGTTTTATGTATAGTTTTTATGTGTGTGTGTAACAATTAATTAATTTGTTTATGTATTTATTTATTCATTTAATCAGTCTTCCATTAATTCTTCTATTTCCTTATGACTTTGTTCATTCATTCATTATTTTACTTAATGATTTTCATTAATGAACTTATGCATTTAATATAGAACCCATTTTCGCCGAATAAAAGTCCCAAGGAAAACAAGATTATGTGTTTGATATGCCCCCGGTTGGTACTGGATAACCCAATTCCTAGTCCAAATTAGGTAAAATCAAGGTCAAAGTGAGGTTGGGTGACATGGGTAGATTGGAAACAGTAACAACTGTGTAAATATCCAAGTGTTGTAGTTAGCGGTGTTGGTGCTAGACGAAAGGGTGAAATCTAGTTAACCATGATATGGCACTTTTGAATGTGTATAAGTCCAAATTAGTTCAAGATTAAGGTCAAAGTGAGATCGGGTGATATGGGTGGATTGGGGATGGACATAAGCAACAAGTGTGAAAGTATCCAAGCGTTGTAGCAAGCGTTGTTGGTGCAAGACGAAACGGTAAAATCTAGTTCACCAAGAAACAGCCCATTTGAATTACTCTAAGTGAAAATTAGGTCAAGGTCAAGGTCAAAGTGAGGTTGGGTGATATGGGTGGATACGGAATGGTCATAAGCAACAACTGTGTATGTATTCAAGTGTTGTAGTAAGCGGTGGTGGTGCGAGACGAAACGGTAAAACCTACTTAACCTTGTCACGGACGGGCGGACGCATGATAATCTACTTGCGGGGTGCCCTTTAGTACAAAATCAATATGTGTGTAACACCTTTTCTGTCCATATTGTGGGAACTATGCCCGAAATTGTGCAATGTTGTACACTATGGGGAATTATATCCAAACCTTATGCGCATAGTATTTGCACCAGTAAATCGGTGTGACCGAGAGATTCAACACATAGTGGTAAGCTACAAAAGAACACCTTGACAAAACAAAATAAAACATATCTTTGTTGAAGTGGGGCTTCAACTCTGCAGCAATTAAAAGTATGTAGGTCTTCAGGTTTCGCAATTATTTTAGTTACATCTGCTTAAAGTTTCTTTCAAAATAGAGTTAAACATAGTATTTATTTTGTTGCTTTGTGCAAACATCTTTTCAACATTTTTTTCATGTTTTTTACAGGTTGTATCCAAACCATAATTCCTGGGAAGAACCAGTACAAGGTACCACTCTACACATGAATGAGTTCAAGTTGTATTAAACTTTCCATCGACGTAAAATTGTAAAGCTAAGTACATGGTTGTTTGGATTTTTCGCCGTATTCAACGGTATTTCAGCCTTAACGGCGGTCAGTAAACCTACTCACATTTTTTTCTGGGCAAGCTTTAATATGTGTTTTACCAGTACCAAGTGCACATACTTATGCTAGCAACTGAAAACTGCCCTACTAGAATCAGAGGAAGGGGGACAATGGCTGTATTAAACATTTCATAACCATTCATAACCAATATCCACAGAAATTATGTGGCCAAGCTTTGGAGTGAACAAACTGGACAAGGCAAATCTGAATACATTCAAAAGGCTGATTTCTCAGATATTTCATAAAACGTGTCATGTTAATAAAATTACTCAAATTATAAAGGTACACTATTTATTTCGCCATACTTTAAAAATAAGTTTACAAACAAAGAGTAACATAGAAACATTTCTGATAAAGAGGTACACTATTTATATATGGCCAAGGCCACTACAGTAAGACAAAAATGTTTAATGAATTGGAAGCTGATCAAGCAACATACTTGAACACCAGCTGTCAGAGGACAGCGCGCTCGACTATTCAAAGTATTTCAGTTGGTACATATTTTGGATAGTGGAAAGGGGCATACATTTGTAAAAATACACAACTTTTAAGTGAAGCTTTGTATAGTTTATACATTTTTGGAACAAAAACTTTAACCACAAAGTCTATGTAAAAAGTGGGCTTACTCTGTCAAAATACAAAACAGAGTTATGGGTAATGTTGCCCCTGATATTAGAGTTGATGACAAAGGTTATTGCCAAGTTTCAAGTGAATAACTTATGTAGTTTTGAAGTAACCAAATTTGTTAGTATAGATTTAACCAGAAAATCTAAGTGAAAAGGGGCCATACCTTTGTCAAAATACAAAACAGAGTTATGGGTAATGTTGTCCCTGATACTAGAGTTGATGACAAAGGTTAGTTTTAAGCTACAAATGAATAACCTATGTAGTTATGAAGTTACAAAACCTTTGAATATAGAGTTTAACCAGAAAATCTATGTGAAAAAGGTGCATAACTCTGTCAAAATACAAAATAGAGTTAGAGTAATGACACATGCATATTCCAAGTTTTAAGTGAATAACTTATATTGGTTTGAAGTTACAAGACTTTTGAATAAGAACTTCAACCAAATTCAGACGCGGACGCAGACGCCGACGCCGGGGGTAGTAGGAAAGCACACCTATTCTTCAATAGTCGAGCTAAAAAAGAATTTAATCAATATCCAAAATACAACAACAAACTAGAATTGGACAAGCAGCCCTATCCATTAACCTTTCTTGATATTGGAAACATAGCAACTCACAAATATGGTCAGATGTGCATCCCCAGAACTTTGGACAAACATCCCACTAATTATGTCCATTTGAAAATATTTAAAGTTATTGTGTGTAACTAGCAAGTGTGGTCAGAAGTGCATCCCAAGAGATTTTGACAAAGGACCCACTAGTTATGTCCATTTGAAACTATTTAAAGTTCTTGTAACCACATCACAAGTACGTTCCCAGAGATTTGGATAAACACCCCACTAATTATGTCCATTTAAAAATATTAAAACGGTTTTATGCAACTCACAAGTTCGGTCCCAAAGATTTGGACACAAACACCTCTCTAATTTGTCCATTTAAAAATACTGAAAGTCCTTGAATGCAACTCACAAGTAGGTACCCGGAGATACAAACACCACACTAATTATGTCCTTCAAAAGTATTACAAACTTCTTTTTTGCAACTCATAAGTACGGTTGATGTGCTTCCTCAGAGATTTGGACAAACAGCGCAGTAATTATGTCCTTTTGAAATCATTTAAAGTTCTTGTATGCAACTCATAAGTACGGTCCCAGGGATTTGGATAAACACCCCACTATTCATGTCCATTTGAAAATATTTGAAGTTCTTGTATGCAACTCACAAGTATGGTCCCAGCGATTTGGACAAACACCCCACTAATCATGTCCATTAAAAAATATTTAAAGTTCTTGTATGCAACTCACAAATATGGTCCCAGAGATTTGGACAAACACCCCACTAATCATGTCCATTAAAAAATATTTAAAGCTCTTGTATGCAACTCACAAATATGGTCCCAGAGATTTGGACAAACACCCCACTAATCATGTCCATTTGAAAATATTTAAAGTTCTTGTATGCAACTCACAAATATGGTCCCAGAGATTTGGACAAACACCCCACTAAACATGTCCATTAAAAAATATTTAAAGTTCTTGTATGCAACTCACAAGTATGGTCCCAGAGATTTGGCCAAACACCCCACTAATTATGTCGATTTGAAAAAATGCAAAGTTCTTGTA
The DNA here is from genome assembly GCA_027627225.1 of Congeria kusceri. Lineage (NCBI taxonomy): Eukaryota > Metazoa > Mollusca > Bivalvia > Myida > Dreissenidae > Congeria > Congeria kusceri. Next base: position 2,112,538 of record CM051026.1, on the reverse strand, counting down.
TAATACTCACAAGTATGGTCCAAGAGATTTGGACAAATCGCCACTTATTATGTCCATTTGAAAATATTCAAAGTTCATATATGCAACACACAAGTATGGTCCCAGGGATTTGGACAAACACCCCACTAATCATGTCCATTTCAAAATACTGAACGTTCTTGTATGCAACTCACAAGTACTGTCCAGAGATTTGGACAAACACCCCACTTATTATATCCATTTAAAAATACTGAACGTTCTTGTTTGCAACTCACAAGTACTGTCCAGAGATGTGGAAAAACATCCCACTAATTATGTCCATTTAAAAATACTGAACGTTCTTGTATGCAACTCACAAGTACTGTCCAGAGATTGGACAATCACCCCACGTATTATGTCCATTTAAAAATACTGAACGTTCCTGTATGCAACTCACAAGTACTATCCAGAGATTTGCACAAACACCCCACTTATTATGTCCATTTAAAAATACTGAACGTTCTTGTTTGCAACTCACAAGTACTGTCCAGAGATGTGGACAAACATCCCACTAATTATGTCCATTTAAAAATACTGAACGTTCTTGTATGCAACTCACAAGTACTGTCCAGAGATTGGACAATCACCCCACGTATTATGTCCATTTAAAAATACTGAACGTTCCTGTATGCAACTCACAAGTACTATCCAGAGATTTGCACAAACACCCCACTTATTATGTCCATTTAAAAATACTGAACGTTCTTGTTTGCAACTCACAAGTACTGTCCAGAGATGTGGACAAACATCCCACTAATTATGTCCATTTAAAAATACTGAACGTTCCTGTATGCAACTCACAAGTACTGTCCAGAGATTTGGACAAACACCCCACATATTATGTCCATTTAAAAATACTGAACGTTCTTGTATGCAACTCACAAGTACTGTCCAGAGATGTGGACACACATCCCACTAATTATGTCCATTAAAAAATACTGAACGTTCTTGTATGCAACTCACAAGTACTGTCCAGATATTGGACAATCATCCCACGTATTATGTCCATTTAAAAATACTGAACGTTCTTGTATGCAACTCACAAGTACTGTCCAGAAATTTGGACAAACACCCCACATATTATGTCCATTTAAAAATACTGAACGTTTTTGTTTGCAACTCACAAGTACTGTCCAGAGATGTGGACACACATCCCACTAATTATGTCCATTTAAAAATACTGAACGTTCTTGTATGCAACTCACAAGTACTGTCCAGAGATTGGACAATCACTCCACGTATTATGTCCATTTAAAAATACTGAACGTTCTTGTATGCAACTCACAAGTACTGTCCAGAGATTTGCACAAACACCCCACTAATTATGTCCATTAAAAATACTGAACGTTTATGTATGCAACTTACAAGTATGGTCCCAGAGATTTGGACAAACACACACAATGGAACCTATTCAAATCTAAGGAGTCTAGATCACCCAATGTAAAACCTTATCTAAATGCAAATTTGGAAAAAAACATTGATATCTACGCTTCGTAACAACGAAATTTGAAACACAATATTACAAAAACAGTTTAAACCACCATATCTACATTCTTATTGGGAAACCACATTCAACTGGAAAATAAAATGGTGCTCTGTTTACAACATGTTACATAAAGTCAGTGTTAATACAAAAGTCAGACAAATAATATGCAAAACGATACAGAGAACTATTCCTTAAAATGAGTATTTTCAAAAGTAAAAGTTTAACTCCCAGTGTTCATTTTGTGGAGAAATAGAAACGTTGAACATTTTATCATAGGACGTCCTTATGTTGAATCATTTTGGCAGAATGTTAATGCCTTACTTCGAAAGATAGGAATAACAACACCACTGAATACTGTTCATAACATAGCAATTGGTTTCAAAGTTGATTATGATGATTAGGAAGATGTAAACATTCTTTCAAGTCATATTTGTTATAAATGTGATTTCATCAACGATAGAATACATCAAATCAATACGATGGAAACATTTCTCCAAGACAACGTTAACGTGAAGGAGTTTTTATAATAATAACAAGAGCTGTCTGAGCACAGCGCGCTAGACTTTTCTTGTGCTTGTCAAAGTTTCTGGAATGTTTCTAAAACAAACTGTATATGTCAGAGGACAGCGCGCTCGACTATTCAAAGTATTTCAGTTGGTACATATTTTGGATAGTGGAAAGGGGCATACATTTGTAAAAATACACAACTTTTAAGTGAAGCTTTGTATAGTTTATACATTTTTGGAACAAAAACTTTAACCACAAAGTCTATGTAAAAAGTGGGCTTACTCTGTCAAAATACAAAACAGAGTTATGGGTAATGTTGCCCCTGATATTAGAGTTGATGACAAAGGTTATTGCCAAGTTTCAAGTGAATAACTTATGTAGTTTTGAAGTAACCAAATTTGTTAGTATAGATTTAACCAGAAAATCTAAGTGAAAAGGGGCCATACCTTTGTCAAAATACAAAACAGAGTTATGGGTAATGTTGTCCCTGATACTAGAGTTGATGACAAAGGTTAGTTTTAAGCTACAAATGAATAACCTATGTAGTTATGAAGTTACAAAACCTTTGAATATAGAGTTTAACCAGAAAATCTATGTGAAAAAGGTGCATAACTCTGTCAAAATACAAAATAGAGTTAGAGTAATGACACATGCATATTCCAAGTTTTAAGTGAATAACTTATATTGGTTTGAAGTTACAAGACTTTTGAATAAGAACTTCAACCAAATTCAGACGCGGACGCAGACGCCGACGCCGGGGGTAGTAGGAAAGCACACCTATTCTTCAATAGTCGAGCTAAAAAAGAATTTAATCAATATCCAAAATACAACAACAAACTAGAATTGGACAAGCAGCCCTATCCATTAACCTTTCTTGATATTGGAAACATAGCAACTCACAAATATGGTCAGATGTGCATCCCCAGAACTTTGGACAAACATCCCACTAATTATGTCCATTTGAAAATATTTAAAGTTATTGTGTGTAACTAGCAAGTGTGGTCAGAAGTGCATCCCAAGAGATTTTGACAAAGGACCCACTAGTTATGTCCATTTGAAACTATTTAAAGTTCTTGTAACCACATCACAAGTACGTTCCCAGAGATTTGGATAAACACCCCACTAATTATGTCCATTTAAAAATATTAAAACGGTTTTATGCAACTCACAAGTTCGGTCCCAAAGATTTGGACACAAACACCTCTCTAATTTGTCCATTTAAAAATACTGAAAGTCCTTGAATGCAACTCACAAGTAGGTACCCGGAGATACAAACACCACACTAATTATGTCCTTCAAAAGTATTACAAACTTCTTTTTTGCAACTCATAAGTACGGTTGATGTGCTTCCTCAGAGATTTGGACAAACAGCGCAGTAATTATGTCCTTTTGAAATCATTTAAAGTTCTTGTATGCAACTCATAAGTACGGTCCCAGGGATTTGGATAAACACCCCACTATTCATGTCCATTTGAAAATATTTGAAGTTCTTGTATGCAACTCACAAGTATGGTCCCAGCGATTTGGACAAACACCCCACTAATCATGTCCATTAAAAAATATTTAAAGTTCTTGTATGCAACTCACAAATATGGTCCCAGAGATTTGGACAAACACCCCACTAATCATGTCCATTAAAAAATATTTAAAGCTCTTGTATGCAACTCACAAATATGGTCCCAGAGATTTGGACAAACACCCCACTAATCATGTCCATTTGAAAATATTTAAAGTTCTTGTATGCAACTCACAAATATGGTCCCAGAGATTTGGACAAACACCCCACTAAACATGTCCATTAAAAAATATTTAAAGTTCTTGTATGCAACTCACAAGTATGGTCCCAGAGATTTGGCCAAACACCCCACTAATTATGTCGATTTGAAAAAATGCAAAGTTCTTGTATAATACTCACAAGTATGGTCCAAGAGATTTGGACAAATCGCCACTTATTATGTCCATTTGAAAATATTCAAAGTTCATATATGCAACACACAAGTATGGTCCCAGGGATTTGGACAAACACCCCACTAATCATGTCCATTTCAAAATACTGAACGTTCTTGTATGCAACTCACAAGTACTGTCCAGAGATTTGGACAAACACCCCACTTATTATATCCATTTAAAAATACTGAACGTTCTTGTTTGCAACTCACAAGTACTGTCCAGAGATGTGGAAAAACATCCCACTAATTATGTCCATTTAAAAATACTGAACGTTCTTGTATGCAACTCACAAGTACTGTCCAGAGATTGGACAATCACCCCACGTATTATGTCCATTTAAAAATACTGAACGTTCCTGTATGCAACTCACAAGTACTATCCAGAGATTTGCACAAACACCCCACTTATTATGTCCATTTAAAAATACTGAACGTTCTTGTTTGCAACTCACAAGTACTGTCCAGAGATGTGGACAAACATCCCACTAATTATGTCCATTTAAAAATACTGAACGTTCTTGTATGCAACTCACAAGTACTGTCCAGAGATTGGACAATCACCCCACGTATTATGTCCATTTAAAAATACTGAACGTTCCTGTATGCAACTCACAAGTACTATCCAGAGATTTGCACAAACACCCCACTTATTATGTCCATTTAAAAATACTGAACGTTCTTGTTTGCAACTCACAAGTACTGTCCAGAGATGTGGACAAACATCCCACTAATTATGTCCATTTAAAAATACTGAACGTTCCTGTATGCAACTCACAAGTACTGTCCAGAGATTTGGACAAACACCCCACATATTATGTCCATTTAAAAATACTGAACGTTCTTGTATGCAACTCACAAGTACTGTCCAGAGATGTGGACACACATCCCACTAATTATGTCCATTAAAAAATACTGAACGTTCTTGTATGCAACTCACAAGTACTGTCCAGATATTGGACAATCATCCCACGTATTATGTCCATTTAAAAATACTGAACGTTCTTGTATGCAACTCACAAGTACTGTCCAGAAATTTGGACAAACACCCCACATATTATGTCCATTTAAAAATACTGAACGTTTTTGTTTGCAACTCACAAGTACTGTCCAGAGATGTGGACACACATCCCACTAATTATGTCCATTTAAAAATACTGAACGTTCTTGTATGCAACTCACAAGTACTGTCCAGAGATTGGACAATCACTCCACGTATTATGTCCATTTAAAAATACTGAACGTTCTTGTATGCAACTCACAAGTACTGTCCAGAGATTTGCACAAACACCCCACTAATTATGTCCATTAAAAATACTGAACGTTTATGTATGCAACTTACAAGTATGGTCCCAGAGATTTGGACAAACACACACAATGGAACCTATTCAAATCTAAGGAGTCTAGATCACCCAATGTAAAACCTTATCTAAATGCAAATTTGGAAAAAAACATTGATATCTACGCTTCGTAACAACGAAATTTGAAACACAATATTACAAAAACAGTTTAAACCACCATATCTACATTCTTATTGGGAAACCACATTCAACTGGAAAATAAAATGGTGCTCTGTTTACAACATGTTACATAAAGTCAGTGTTAATACAAAAGTCAGACAAATAATATGCAAAACGATACAGAGAACTATTCCTTAAAATGAGTATTTTCAAAAGTAAAAGTTTAACTCCCAGTGTTCATTTTGTGGAGAAATAGAAACGTTGAACATTTTATCATAGGACGTCCTTATGTTGAATCATTTTGGCAGAATGTTAATGCCTTACTTCGAAAGATAGGAATAACAACACCACTGAATACTGTTCATAACATAGCAATTGGTTTCAAAGTTGATTATGATGATTAGGAAGATGTAAACATTCTTTCAAGTCATATTTGTTATAAATGTGATTTCATCAACGATAGAATACATCAAATCAATACGATGGAAACATTTCTCCAAGACAACGTTAACGTGAAGGAGTTTTTATAATAATAACAAGAGCTGTCTGAGCACAGCGCGCTAGACTTTTCTTGTGCTTGTCAAAGTTTCTGGAATGTTTCTAAAACAAACTGTATATTAGGGGCAAATTAAACAATTTTTTTCTCTCGAGCTACTGAGAGCAAGCATTTTCTAAATATTCCAACAGTGACCTAGACCCAACCAACCCCATATGCAATCGCATACAAGGTCTCATTATACAGTATCTTTAAATTGAATTTTATTAAAATATTTCAATTCTTTCTCGAGTTACAAGGCATTTTCGTTCTAGTTTTAGTACCAGTGACTTTGACCTTGACCCCACCCAACCCACCACAAATCACGAGTAAAGTGTTGTTTTAGCGTATTTATGTATGAAGACCCGTTCTCAAAATGTTTAAAGTTTAAAAATGCCCATAATTTTGACAAGTCTCAAACTAGAATTATCAAAATTGGCCTATGAGTTCATTTTAATATAGGGAATAAGTGTTCAAAGTTGGAATAAGTGTTGAATACGTTTGAATGAACTCCCTCAAGCCATTCTTGAGAAACTAGAGTTACGAACCTTGGCCTATAAGTTCATTTTAAGATGGGGAATAAATATTTTAAGTTTAGATGAAATCCCTTTAGCCATTCCTGAGAAACTAGCCTACTGAAAACCTTAAACCTATTTCAGACGCCGAATCCGGGGCCAGTAGAATAGCTGGCTTTTTTCTCGAAAAGTCGAGCTAACAACCAACCATTTAACGTATTATATATTTCTTTCTGTTTCCGACTAACAATCGCCTTTTTCTATTTAATTTCTGCCAAAACAATCCACCCAGCAGTTTTAGTGAAAAGGAACAATTATTTGAACATATTTGCAATATTTTCCCACACATTTCAACATTTTTTAAAAATTGTTCTAAAACACAGGAAATGGTTACATATAACCACAGTTACAGTGTCACAACAGGGTCTTCTTTCAACCAAATTTTGTTCATTGTTTTCAAAGCACATTACACTATTTCACATCCTGATGGTAAAACCATGAACTCACAGAACTGTTCCTTCTTATAAGAAAATAGTTCAGAACTACTTCAGTTTGTCCATCATGCGAAAAACTTTCTTTTTCAATACACCTTTCTTTCTTTTGAAAATCACTCCACCTCATTTTTTGCTCAAAGCAATTGAGTTTAAACAGTCAGAGGGCTTTGGTCTTTGAACTTTTTTGAAGAATATCTGGAAGAGATCTTTAATTTCATTTTCCTCTTCTTCAGTCCATTAACATTTTTGTGTAGTTATGGCAGGCTTCCTCGTTTTGGTGTTACCCATCCCGCTCGTCTGCAAATCGGGGAAAAACTCCGCTGCCTCATCAAGTGTTTCAGTCACTCTTGCAGGGCAGCCTAACACTTCTGCATCGATATCAGGAGTTTTTTCATAGTTTTCTGGGTTTTGCCTACTGGTAAACACAACGTATGTACATGAAAGAAGACAGTTGGTTATTTAAAATATTCTAGTTTAATTAACAGGTGTGTTTTGTCACTGGCAATATGTATGCCGCGTTTCATTTGCATCTCTTAAAAAGATTTTGAATTATGGCCAATGTTAAAGATTTACGTGTCGATGCTGTCAACATAGCAAAAGCTATGACAATAACCTGACTCAGTTTCTTCTAAAAACAGACGAGCTTAAACGGGGGTATTTACACAAAACCCAAATCCACTAAATGGATCATTCTCAATGTTCATACTTGTAAAGCATGCACACTAACGGCACTTTATGATGAACTGTCAAACTTTACTTTCACTTTTTTTAGGGCTACTATTTCTGATATACACTTTACCAGAATGAATGCAGCTTATTGTTTTCCACTCACCTTCTTACTCGACTTATATCATCTAGACATTGGTTCCTGAACTCCCCGACTCGTCCCTGGTCCTGTAGCAGCAGAAGTTTTGAAATTTAGGTTCTTTCGATGATGTCACTTGTTGCTCTAATAAAACAAAATATATGTGTAGAAATAACATCCAGCACATCCAAACTCATCATCAGACTCCACGCAGCACATCCAAACTCATCATCAGACTCCACGATACCTCTAAATCAGCTGTCAGACTCAATGATTTGTACACACCATAATTATGTTGAAAAACACGATATTCACTGTTAAATAATGGTTATTTGGCATAATATAGTGCATACCGCTAATTGTTGAAGTATTAATTCCTTTATTTAATGAAGTCTAACTAGCATTACTGTGCGTGATAAAATTTTGTCACACATCCTTATATTTTTGTCAGTGATTTCTGACTGTCTAACAGGTTCTGAGTTGTCTGCAACATTACACAGACACAGTTTAAAGGGATGAAGATAATGTGTTAGGTGTTTCTAGCCAGACTTGCAAAAAACACAATAATCTCATGAGTTGGTGTAAAGGTCAAAGCGCTCATTTCAATATCGAAGTGTTAGAGCTCTGTCTGGATGTCCTTATACAAGGCCTTATAACAACACATGGTGTCCGCCTCGTGACCAGGAGGTCCCGGGTTTCACTCAGGTAGCATTCTCAGGTTTTCCCAAAGACACAAAGTACTGGTTCTTCCCAGAAACTGACTCAAGAGTGTCTCGATAAGCCTAAGGCTTTCGATACTTAAATAAATAGGTTTAAAATAACAGTTAAACATATGATTCTCTGTTTTCAAATGTTGAAAGATTTTGGTTTCAATACCTCATCCCTTACGTAAGTTATCTGATGGAACCAAAAACATTCAGGATGCCAACATTCTCCAAACTAAGAATTTAACAAGAAAACTGTTTGAAAACAGATAATACAAGCTCTATACCTGTAATGTAGTTTTTGGACGTCCATAGTGTGGCCCAGGTGGTTCAGGAACAACTGCATTTGGTTCTCTTTTAGGTCCAGAACCTGCTAGACGGTGGCCATGTATTTTCTAAGGTTTGTACTGGTCACAGCTGCAGGATTTTTCAACATGGCGGCTTCAGCTGCTTTTCTGCGGGCGTCGTGTGCCCAAACTATGTCGTCCCCTGAAGATTAGTTTAAATTCAAAATGAAAATATATAGTGACAGCCATGAGAATACATGTGTAATGTAGTTATAGCTCAGCTGTCAGGTAGTCTTCAAATTGTGTGTTTTTAATATTTTGTAGAAAATTTATGTATGCTATCTAGTACTTAGAAATGCTTATCTATATATTTCAGACACTTAAATCTTGCTACAAATGATGTATTCTAAAAATGTGTATTGTTTGCGAAAACCAAAATTTCTAAAGCATGATATCACTGTCCCCTCAACTGTTTTCATCAACGGAGTATAAAACTAACGTGTTTCCAGGGTTAAAAATGAAACTTTGTTATATTTTTTTAATAAAACTACAATATTTTTTAGTTTTAACTGCATGAGTAATATTATATAGTATAAACATAGTGATTACAAGGTAATGGCTAAATGCTCATTGCAATGCAACGAATGCATATAGAATTGCAATAATATATTAACATCGAACTTCGTAGTAAGCTTATTTTTGTAATTAAACCTGTCGTAACATCCCTAAAGACCTGATAATTAAAACAATAATACAAAGTGTTACAGAGTAAACGAAGGCTAGCGCACAGAAAGTAAACGAAAGCCACAAGTAACACACAATTAATCTGATATTTTAGATAGTAATTTAATTTTTTCTGAGGTTAGAAGTAATTAGGGAATAATTATAAACACTACAAATTGCCAAAAAAGAATACTTCGGTTTCTGGTCTTCACCAACAACAAAACAAAGCAAAAGTTGATAGGGGGGGATAAGGGTAACGTGCTAACATATTAATGGTACACAACTACATATTTAATGATATGATATTAATTGTTCCATGCATGAGTGAACATCTTTTTTTACCAGGGTTATTATGTTAAGTGGTTTGAACCGTTTTAATTTTCAAAATTGCCGGCCTGGAAGTCCTGATCATATAATAACATGTATTGTGTAACAATTGTAATTTAATGCGTATTGAAAATGGTACCCACATGAATGGCTTTAGACATGAGATTTATAATTGATTAATATAGCTCGATCGTAAACATAGGACGGCCACGTTCTGAAACAGTACGACGATGATAACGCGATAGTATTGTGGTGATAACGCGAGAGTAAAATGGTGATAACGCGATAGTAGGATAGTGATAACGCAACAGCTCAATGACGATAAGCGACAGTACGAGCTTGATAATGCGACAGTACAATGATGACAAAGTATTGGAAGTAATGTTCTGATCAAAAGTGAAAGAAATAGTAAAATGTCAGCGTCTTTTTGTTCCAGTTCATTGATTAATACACTAGCGTGTGAGCTTGCATTGTTCAGATATACTAGGATGGATTGATGATGCAGTCCTCGTGTCAATCGTGTAACACGCTTTTTAAGCAGAAACCGCAGTTCGGCTACATGTCAAAGACATTTGAAAAAAAATGACCCCATTACTATGGGTGTTGCTAATGGCTTGCAGCATCAGTAAACAGATCAATGTTGAGATGTTCCTATAATTGAAATATTCTAATCAACATTAATAAATATGGATGCATGATTTGTTTTTTTTTCCAAAAATGTTTCATTAATATACAGGTATATGCATGTATTATCATATTTAGTTTGATAAATTTGTTAAATGTGCTGATAAAAATAAATGCTTTTCGTCCTCATCTGTCATTACATTACCGAATACTGGTCATTTTTAAAATATGTGAATTTGGCATATAATTATTCGGAATTTTCACGTTTAATTTAATTCAATTCACATTATTGATTCACATTATTGCAAATTGAGATACCCGATACCCGAATAGATGAATATTCAGGGCGAAACGTCTCAGGGCGAAACCTATTTCGGCGCAATTCGTCCCAGGACAAAACGTGTTTCAGGGCGAATAGTCCCCGATTCTAATAGCAATGGCACAATGGTTAAAGCGTAGTAAAATATCAATTTAATTTAAATTAACAGTCGTTATCGCGATTCGTATAAAGAGCAATGGTGCACACGTTTTAATAGCTCGTGAATCTAAAATGGAGGTGTTTTCTTAAAAATATTTATGGAACATAGTTGAGGAATGGTCACAGGTATGTAAACTTTATTACAAAATAAAAATGCTGTGTTCATTCAGCGCTTAAAAGTAGCAACACAAATTTGGTCGCTGCAATATGTGTTAAATAAGAGAATTTTTGACCACAAAAATGGTCCTTCAGCAATAAGGCTCACGAGACAATATTGCCCATATAAAAAGAAATATATATTGGTGGCGGCTGCCAGACCCTTACACGAAATGCTAACAATTGCTTTGATCATTACTGATTATAACACCAACTTAATTGTTTGGCCATTAAGATCATATTTTAAAAGCGACCTGACAAGGAGATACATACAGGAAATAATTACATACTTAAATTCTACTTCTAATATCAAACATAAATGACTTGTTTTGCTACTACATATAGTCATAGCTTTGATGAAAATTAGCTTGAATTATTAAATAAATTACGAAAATTCCTGTAAGTCAAGTTTTGGTCAGACATTTTTCACAAGAAAGCTAACATTCTGGGGGAAATTTTAAGATACGATACTAACCACTAAGAAGAGTATTGCATCATCTCACCGAAACAGACTTTTCCCAATGGTAAAAATGGCTAACTCAGTTAAACACCGTAAATCCTATTACATCCACTCAAATAATGTTCGTAATTTCAGAAAAACACTACCATTCTTTCTTTAGAACCTTAAAATAGAAATCATAACATTATTTCACATAAACACTTTTGGAAACTTTAAATAATCCTATTTGAATTGGCACTCCTAAAATTCGACAAACACTACCGCCATCTTGTGCTGAAGACTACTTTTTTCCATTCGTGCATATTTAATATTTTGAGTGAAATATAAGTAAAAAGTATTGAAACTTGTTTAAATTAAATTTTAGCAGCCAGTTTGTATTTTTTTAATTTATCACTGGTCCACCGGTACCGCGACTCCATTCTTTTCCCAGACACGGGTACGAATCTCAGGGCGAATCCACGATACGTTTAGGCACATATTCTATTCCATATTCTATCAAAATGTTTAAGATGGGAATGTTTTTAATTCTCAATGTTTACATGTAGGCTAAAAAGTGTAACTGAGCAAGAAATTTTCCAAATTGAAACAGGTTTGGGCGAATATAAACAATTGTTTAACACGATGTAGAAAATAGTTTTTTAGCAGGTGCGCGTCCCATTTAAAATTAAATGCATTATAGTTCATAGTTTAAGTTATTCTTTTTTGTTATAGAACGTTTAAAATAAATATAACATACTTCTTAATCATGTTTAATGTTAATTAAAGTGTTAACTGAATGGGTATCGACATGAAAACAAAAAATACTTACACGTGAGTGAGACGAGACTTGTCTGCCTACCGTCTGCTCTGTGCAGGAATGTTCTGCGCATGCGCTTGTCATACGTCTATTTGATTGGTTAGTGGGGGTTCAGCGACTAAGTAAAATTTCTAATCTCTTCCGCGGAAGTTGTCCGTGTCCATAAATCCGTAATTTGTGGGTTGCAAAAATTTGTGGGAATATTGGCCGTATTTGTGTTTTTGAATGGTCAGTTGTGAGGTGCACCCCACAAGTAGCACATTTCCCCACAAGTTAAATTCGTACTTGCCGCGCAACTCGAAACTACCCTCGCATGTGAGCGGACGGACGGAAGGACGGACGGACGGACAGGACGATCACTATATGCCTCCCGCATCAAGATGCCGGGGGCATAATTTGAAAAATATCAATTGGAAGTGCATTGTGATCTTTTTCTCAGCGATAAAACAGTGCACGCAATGTAACAAGATGGCCACAAAGGCCAAAAGGTTCACCTAAGTACTGACAAAAACCTTACGGAGTTTCAAAAATGTTATGAAGCAGGTGCGCCATAATGGTTTTGCTGGGATATTATGGCCATTGGGAGTATGGTGAAGGTTGGTTGATCTATGAAATGTCTATGTCGTAGAAGGGCAATTTACTACGGATGGCAACGAATACCAAAATTGATATTCGAATATTTAATTGAAAAAGGTATTCGAATATTCGATCGTCGGATGCAGTAGTTATTATTATTATGGAAATGTATAAAATACTAGAAAACTGCGGCCAATACAAAGACAAAGCGCTACATATTAGAACTATGTTGTGTTGTATTACATTTTTAAAAGACTTAGCCCTCGATTAATCTCATGATTTATTGACAACTATGCTGCCTGTTCTCACGGCTTTCAAGCATGTATTCAGAGTACCAGGAACCATCGGATATACCTAGAGACGCGATGCGTTATGTCAGAGCAGTAACACCAATTAGCATCTGCATTGCGCTTTAATCTTCTACTACTGATAACGATACAATGGGCCACATAATGGGATTAAAATGCATTAACAACAAACTGTCAGCTACTTAACAATACGGTGCTAGGTCGACTTTGACACCTAGCCTGCGTACTAGTGAAGCTAAGGCGAGATGAATGCTTGATATTTGGATGCTAACATTGACAAGAACTGTATTATGTATGCTGTTTTAAATTTAATTAATCGGATAGATAAGTATTCGAATACCTAAACATATTCGAATATTTATTATTATTATTAGCCAACATAAGAGGAAATATCTCAATTGCAATAACTGTAATTTTTCAAAGGCACACGGTTGTCAGACAACGCAGAATAGGTCCCCTATACAATTAGCTCACCGAGAAATAAAGGATCATGTGAGCTATTTAGCCAATACCTAATCAAAAGTATCGATGTGTTTTAAGTGCACCAGTTAATAATGCAGTATTTCGAAATATAAAGGTTCTTCAATATGCACACATTTGGTTTCGCAAAGGCCTTTAGCAACAACAAAATACAAACTTGAACAAACCTGTCTGTTCGATAATGGCGGTGTTCGACACAGACTTTTAAGTTCCGACATTGATCTGCTCCGACGAACAACAGCTGGTTCTTCTCCTGGATAATACAATTGCTGAACACTTAAATACTAAAGGGTGTTTGCAAGATGCAACATTCAAGTGTAAAATAAAGAGTATATACAAAATGTTTGATTGATTAATTGACTGGTGTGATTGAAGAATTGCTGAAGATTGAATGTAAAATAAGTAATTCAGTAATGACTGAATATCGATTAATAACCTAGTGAATAATGGTGTGTGGGTTAATTTAATGTCTGACCGTCTATTTGAATGGATGATGAGCAAAAAAAATAAATATATATAAAACAAACATTTTGTATACTATTAAGAATCATTTATCATATCCATGTTGATTTATTTATGTTATAAACAACTCTATTTACCTTAGTTAGTACAACATGACAACTATTGATCTGCACGGAGAAGTATGAACAAATGAAACATTGCACTTTTTTCCTCCAAGGAATTGAGCAATACCAGTTATATGCATTTTAAAAATTTATTTTCGATAAGATAAAAGATTTGACGGGAAAATTGATGTTGTGTGATTAACACTTCTCTGGCGAATTGCCTTCAAAGAAATCTTGTGTTGACTTAAATTTCAGATTTTTGTGGTGTGATAATGTATTTTGACTTTTGCCACAGCATCAGTATTTTCTGCTCAGCCATTGTATGCTGTTGTTTTCGGTAGTCTTTTAACACAGGTCTTTGCTCCTATTCAGCTATTGACCTGTCTTGACTAGCATTTTAACTTTCTTCCTGTTATCATTCACTAACTTATCTCGTTCAAGTGTTATTAAGTGCCGCCATTTTCGGTACAGTTTTGTGAATCTGTAAACGCACGAGCAAATATATTACTTAAATTATGGTACGGCACGGAGGGCAGTATTGCTGTCAGGCAATAGGTTTTGGTGCAGGTCACTACGGTCGACTATCGAACTCGGTCCTGCAACCTAAAATTGTGTTGTGGTTTTGGTTGAATGGCGTCAGTGACTTGGCCAAAATCTCATGAGTAACTTGTCAATTTATTAGCTCGAAACGTACCTCTACCAATACGAGATAGTTGCTCCTTCAAAAGCATCGCAATGATTCGTGTAGCCATCCGTACTCAGTATAGCAACATCGTGGCATTGTCGAAGATATCGCTTATGTTTCATGTTATCCTTTTTGTCTGTATACGTATACAATTATAGACAATCAGATATATACATGCATAAGTGTAGTATTTTACCTCTTACAATCCGATAAATCAAATGTATGTATGTATGCAGATATTCGAGGCGAATAAACAGCCACAACTCGCTTAACTACAGTAATGGAGAACGGTTAATATGAATACAGAGCGCACTTATGGATAATCGGACAAGATCGCATTGTGTTACTTCTTTTACACACGGTTTCAGTTGCTCTAAACTTAAATGGCCAATTGAGCTATATATATAAATAACATTGTATATTAGGAGCAACTTGTTTATCAAACATTATAAAAGCCTGAACATTCATGTAGAATATAATTTATATGCATGTTAATATTTTCATTTAAATATTAACGTATGCTAGCTTAATTGGCCGTTAAAGTTTTGAGCAAGTCACATTTGCTTTATGACGAAAATTGATTTCAAAATATGTTTAATATATACTATGACCTGCATTCGCTTCTAGACTTCCAATACAACATTTGTGTTGACGCGATTTTTAAATATTGGAGGCCTTTACAAATTTCAAATACAAGTTGAAGAATGTAAGACCATGTTAAGTACGAGTGTTGTTTCAGAAATAGAGTGTTATTATTGACATCTAGTTTATAATATCATCATACAACAACATTTAAAATCACGATTGATTAAATGCAGCAAAGCATCTTACAATTAATATCAATACATGTGTGTCTGCAAAACAATGAATTGTATCATTTTTTTAAACAAAGCATACAGTGATGCGGCCCGCAAAACGTCAATATAATACACGTCATGACGTCACGCACTTATTAATTCTCAACATAATGTCCATTCGTTATTCTACTACATGAGTATATAAAACAACAAATCATTTACTGAGTTTCCTACATATTTTCATCCCTGTAAGTTACCATCCAAAGTTAATTGATTGCTCAACATAAGAGGTACAATATGTCTTTTGTAAGCCGTCTCTCTACCCAGCGGAAAACATCTTTTATAGCGTGTAAATGCACAACTTACTTTGTATGCTTTCTGATGATTTAATTTCATTTATAATTTGTCCATGTGTTATTCTGTTTTTATTACGAATCGGATTTCCAGTGCTTCATTTGACGTCAAAATTCCAATGCTGAAGCACATTATTATATACACAATCCATCAAGAAAGCAGTTGACGTGAAGTCAGTACAATAGAAAGTCGCTTAATGACGCATCGCTGTGTTTTTTACAATACTTTATGTAAAAGAAACAGAAGGGTCCTTATGAATGACACATATTTCAGTTCCTGCATGCTGCCACGATATCTATTACACCAATAAAGAAGGTCGTACCTAACCTTTGAAATTCACAAATGTGCTTAGAATTTTAAGTATTTAATTCAGTCAATTAATGTAAGAGATAATGTTATTACAAGAATTCATACTAAAACAAATAACATAATGATATTATTATCTGTTTTTTACAATTATACACTATGCAGAGACAGGCCTCGTACATGTATAAGTAATTGCAGACAAAGTGTTAGTAAATTCCAGAAAATTACTTACGAAATTCATGATGTATACAATTTTCTAGCGTAATGTGCACAGAGACCTTTAAGACATCCAAACTTCTATACAAACTTTCTTCTTCAGCTTCGTTAATCCCGTATGTTTTTGGCGACATGTTATCCTCGGTTGTTGAAAGAACTCGTGCACCAGGGTCACACTTCAAAGAAAAACTACTGGTAGGTGCATTCAATTATTAATCTAGAATAGCCCGTTAATATGACAAGTAATGTTTCATAAAAGTCTATGCAGGTTATTGATGTTATAACTTAAACTGCCTACTTTCGTGGTGCTTTATTGGTCAGTTGAATTGATCGTTAACATCTCTTATCAGAGAGTATTTACAATTCATGAACAATGCTGTCATTTTATACTGTTTACCAATATGCAACACAAACGGTCATGCTACATGTATCCTTTATGTTTCAGTTCAAACGGTTAAACAGTCAACTTTTAATAATGTACCTTCTAGTAAATATCAAGTAAAAGCAAAATGCATTTCAGAACTTGAATGGATTAAACGTTTAGAACATCCTTCCTTCTGGACTTAAATGAAAATATTTTCAAATTTGGATACATTTTAGAGATAGTTTATTAATCTAATTTGCTTTTTTAATAAACGAATTATACTAAGAAATAACCCCCCAAAAATATTAACATTGGTAAGATATCTATCTGATATCTTCAATATCTGCCCGAAATCAAGAGCGATATCCTGTCGACAAAGTTTTACCATTCGGCATGGCAATTATGCTTTTAAAAAGCATTTAAGTTGAATTTGTAATGCAAATGTATTGTTTGGATGAGAGGTTTAAGGCAAGGTTAGGTCACAGCAACAGCAATTTATTAGTCAATCAATACTTATAGTAATATGCTATCACCAGTTCAAGAACATATTATTCTACGAAGTTGT